>BCNH02000002.1:23825109-23884807 GCA_001662345.2 Metrosideros polymorpha var. glaberrima | reverse complement strand
GGCAGTGACCCTGAGAAGTGAAGTTCTAGCCCGGGCGAATAAGAACGTTGTTTTCCATTGTCTGTTGTTATTTTCTTTCGGTTTAATCTTCGTGAGTTGGACTTATCCGATGTGATCGTGCTTTATTAATAATGACTGCTGTCCCATTTTCTTCATGTTTGGTTTTACTTCATTTCCAGATCAATTCTTACCATGGATTGACATATAGCACATGCAGTTTCCATCTGAACTCTGCATGCATACTGGTATAAGTGAAAAAGAAGAAGAAGAAGAAGAAGAAGAAGAAGAAGAAGAAGAAGAAGAAGAAGAAGAAGAAGCAATTACAGCTCTGCGAATTCATCTTTGAAGCAAAGGAAATGCTACTTCTAGTTCTTTCTTTACGAATTTCCACTGTTATTTTACAATTATCGCGAAAGAATTTTGGTGTGAGTGGTGGACGAATCGGTGTCCTGGTTTCACTGAAGGGGGGGGCTAACATCTGCATTCATATAATCGGACCAGCTTTTGAGAACAAACTCCATCTGTTTTACACATTAGCAAATAACTGGTACGTATCTGCGTCGAGGATTATTTGCCTAACCGCCGCAACAGCTGCAATAACCGCCGCTGTCGAGAACACCACAGACTTAAAAACTCTCATCTAAATTTATTTTAAGGGCTTGAAAGGATTACCAATGATAATTAGCAGTGTTCGGGCAGGCCACAACGGTCTTGCGGGTCTATCCACTTGAAAACGTCTAAGCCTAGAAACATTACGGGTGCGTTTGATAACCTGCAAGAATTTTTAATTCTCTGCCAAAAATGATTCTGGAAGATAAATGCATTTGGTAAAAAATGACTTCTGGAACAGTTTTCTACTTCTGAATGAGATTTGTGTTTGGTAAAGAATTGATTCTCTATGCCAGAATTAATTCTTATCAGAAGTGATTCTTTTACTTTTTTATTAAATAAAATATTAAAAAATATTAAAAACATTAAAAAAATTTGAAAATTTAAATTTTTTTTAAAAAACAAGAAAAAAAAGGGAGGGCTCTGGGGCAAGGGCGGCAGGCCCTTGCTGCCGCCTGCCCGTCGCCGGAGATGGCCGGCGGGGGTCGCCAGGCCTCGGCGAGGCTCACCGGGCGCTCACCAGTCACAGGCGAAGGCCCGGCGAGCCTCGCCCAAATCTGGGCGAGGCTCCCCGGCCCTCGCCCAGCGTTGGGCAGAGGGCCGTGCACGACCCTTGCCCAAATCTGGGCGAGGGTCGCCGAGCCCTTGCTCGCTACTGGGCGAGGGTCGCCGGGCCCTCGCCCGAGGTCGGCCAGGGTCGCCGGCCCTCGTCGAGGCCCCAGCGACCCTCGCCGGCCCTCTCCGGCAACGGGGCCGGCGGCGGCAAGGGCCTCCGCCCAAGACCCCGATTTTTTTTGAATATTTTATTTAATAAAAAAAGTGAAAATAAAAAAGTTTGGAGATAAATGCGTTTTTTTTACTTCAAATGAGGTAAATGCATCACACAATCATAAGATTTGAGGTTTTTTTTTAAATATTTTTTTCCTTTTTATTTTCACTTCTCATTTTCTTTTTTACACTCGCCGGATGCCGGATGCCGGATGTCGGTCGCCGGACGCACGGATGCCGAACACCAGACGTCGGCCACCGGACGCGTGGACGCCGGACGTCGGCCGCCGATCCCCGAGCGCCGTTTGGTAAACTTGCCAAAATTAGAATGAGAATGAGGGTGCGTTTGGTAAATATAAATTTTGATTCTCTGCCAGAATTGATTCTCGAAAAAATGAATTCTTGTCAGAATCAAAAATTCTGGCAATCAAAAATGAATTCTTGTCAGAATCAAAAAATGAATTCATGCATGCCCTAAGCCTCTGAATCCATCATGCCAACTGCCAAGCTATAATATTGTTTTGACTTAAAAATGTGGGAGAATTTTTTCGAAATTCGAAAATATCTTGATTTTTTGCGTTGCATCCTCATTTATAAAGTGACTTGGAGGGAGTTATTTGCAATATATGTTGGATTTTCTCGTCAGTCTGCATTGTAATGAAACCATTACATTTAATGATTAGTGATAGCGAATATGACTTGCACGAATACTACTACGAACAACACACAACAACATTGCGACGCATGCCCTTGCATAGCGTGCGGCGAACGGTGGCTAGGTTTGATCATAAATTCCAGCCAGAATATAATTTCGTAATGATTAGGATTTTTACTTTTGGAAACTAAAATTTATTAAAAATGCCCAAATTCTGGTTTTGATTGGAGAAATTAAAATGGCCACTCCCAAAAAAAATGTTACATTTTGGTCTGACCAAAAAGGGTTTCTACAAGTATGGTTGTGCTTGGGCGAACCACAACGATTATCCGGGCCTATTTACTTAAAATGAGTACTTGCAAGCCGAGAAGAATTGAGCCGTTAGACCCATGAATCCATGATGCCAAATTGTTAGTAATATCTGATTTACAAGGAGCTTACTAGCAAATTATGAAGAGGCAACTTTTTACTAGAAACTCGAAAAATAAATCTCGGGAACATGTACCATTCCCATAATTCAATGCCCTCGTCCATTTGCCGCTATAATCCATAATTCATTACTGTATTGGATAGGATTCTCTCTAATACCAAGGCAAGTTGAATAAGAATTCCTATAAAAGCTCCCTGCAATGAGGACGCGACGCGTGTGTTCTTTCCATGAAGCAAACTTTTGACCAGATTCGGTCATTAATTTGAGCCCGAGTCTGAGATTATGCACTCAACATTATTTAGATGCCGTAGACAGCTTGGTTTTTCAAATAAGGAAATAAAATGGGCGGAAAATTCCAAAAAATTGGTGTTAATTGTAGCAATCCTATGGCCATGCCAAAAACCACCCTCTCTCTATGAAATTACAAGGAAAAAAGAATAAGTAAATTCCTTACAAATTTAGGCAATTTCAAGGAATAAAATTAATGTCTTTCTCAAAAATATAAAACCAGGGTCCAACTCATATTTTCAAGTCATGAGGGTAGAAAAGGAATACAATATAATACCAATGCCCTTACACAGTTCTCCACAAGTCTTAAGGACCAATTACAAGAAGAGTTGAGGTTCTTGTCTTGCTCCTTTTCAAGATTATAGCTATTGCTTCCCTCATTTTCATTTTCTATAGCACTTTTGAGAGAGATTGAGATAGTGAGGAACTCAAGAATCGCACATTCAAAATTTGTGTAACTTCATTTCCATGTCTATGCAGGATTGGGTGGCCAAACATTTCGCCATGGACATGGCAAACCAGATTGTCAAGGCTGAGGGAGTGCAAAAGGAGGACTCAAACGAGACCTTGTCGTCACCGGATGCTATGGTGGCCGCTGACGCCAACACAGGGGGAGAACTGGTGTTGGCTGCGAACCCCGAGCCGAGCACCACGGGGAAGAGGAAACGGGGTCGCCCTCGAAAGTCCGTCATTGATGCAACAATGATGGGTCCGCCTCCCACACCAGCACCACCGATAGACAGGCCGTTTGCACCGTTGGCTCTCCCTGCGCCTCCTCCACCTGCAGAGTCGTCCTCGACCACCAAGCGTAGAAGAGGGAGGCCAAAGAAAGCCTATAATATGAAGCTCATTCGAGTTCCTCCTGGTAAGTTCCTGCCCAATTCAATCGCCATCTTTATTTATTGTAATACTTCCTCTTGATCAATATGTTCATTTTTAAATAACGATGCGGCTAGTAGCAAATGTTATTATTATTTGGCATTAGAGATGTATGTGTTGGGCTTTTACATGCTCTCCATCGCTCTTTGGATATTGGATGGCACGAATAAAGGGGACCCCTATGTATACACGACTCCTTCAAATTAAAACTCTAGATCTCCCCTCAATCTAATGTTGAAAATCTAATCTCTCAATCCAACAACTACTCCCATGTAACACGGTAGTGCTGTAAAATACATGTGACGATTCCCATAATGGTCCTAAAACTGGCATCGAGTTCTTTTCAAGTAAATTTTGCATTAAGGGCAGCTTGTTGTGCCCTGCGAAGGCAAAACAGCCTTGTCTCGGCAGGGTAATATTGATCATTGATTGGTCGGGTCGGGATTGGGTCGGATTGGACACATATATCAGATCTATCGGGCTTGCTCTATAAAACCGTGAAGAGTTTGAATTGGGTTTGTATAGTCCAAAAGGACAAAAATGAAACGGGTCTTTGAAAAACTATTGGGTATCCAAAGGGCCGAAACCGGTA
Organism: Metrosideros polymorpha var. glaberrima; assembly: GCA_001662345.2. NCBI lineage: Eukaryota > Viridiplantae > Streptophyta > Magnoliopsida > Myrtales > Myrtaceae > Metrosideros > Metrosideros polymorpha. The sequence goes on along the minus strand of BCNH02000002.1, from coordinate 23,880,586 downwards.
CCACAATAATAGACATTTATGAAATTACCCTCAAATTTTGTTTCACTCGTTGAAATCTCTATGAATTATTGAAAGAAAAGAATTAAACGTTAGAACATGCATAGCCCAGTGACATATGTTTCACTCTTTGCAGCCGGGATCGTTCAAACGGTTAGATCAAACTTCATTCCGTCCATGCTAACAGTGCCCGTGGGACGCGTACGTATCGTTATATACACAAATTTAGTTATTGTTGTCTTCGGATTTCTTTCATTGCCTCCTTCGTCGGTAATCTGATTTCAAACATCTGCTAAGTTGTGGCTTTGAGGACATCATTCAAGAGCTGTTAGCATATGTTCAGGAAGATAACAGAACAGTGGTCCCTCTCACCGCTACTGGTGTTGTCTCTTCTGTCACCCTCCATAGCAGCAATCCTGGTGGAGATAAAACCACATACGAGGCCTTTTCAGTCTCTCACTCCGTCCTTATTTATTCCTTTGGGGCGAGTTATCGACTTTTTCGGCACACTCGCTGGGAAAATTATTCTCGAGAAATGGCCTTAATCTTAAGATATGTGCACTTTTGACAACAGACGATGAGTAGTTGGCTTGATATGATGAGATTTTCTGCCGTGCCATGCCGTGCGCGAAACACGGCAAAGTTGTGGGGCTCAATTTGATGAAAATCCATCAACGATTGATGGTCATCGTCAACCGACTGTTGCCATGTTTTGTTTCACAGCACTGTAGAAAGACCCTCATTTGATGCTACAAACTTCGCCCGATTAGTACTGTTTGTGACGAAGATCAACTACGATTGACCATGTTTTGTCAATGAAATTAGACTATCACTCCTACTAGAAACTCTGCAAATCTTTTATGTGACCAATTGATGTTATTGCAGGGCCGCTATGTGATTATTGCTCTGCAATGGTCACTGAACCGGAAATATGGATTATTGAGTTTATGGATGACAGATCCTCAAGGGCAACAAATCGGTGGCAGCCTTGCCGGTCCTCTAGTTGCAAGCAACCTAGTTCAAGTAAAAGTCATATCTTCATTTACTTTCTTTTACTTCCAATCTTTCAAAAGACTCGAATTTGGATCATCATGTTGTATTACGAATTCTAATTTACTAATATGCTACTGATAACACCGGATTTGGATTGGGTTTCTGTTTATCAGATTATGTTCTTCACGTTTGAGGACGTGATAGAGATGAAGTTCAAGAGAAAGCAAAGTCCGGCTAATGCCTCTGCAGCTGTGGTCGCTCAGACCGAGAATGATGTTGATGACGGGGAACTGGTGGACGTCCCCGTGCACTCGGGTGAGATGGTGGAAAGCAATACAAATGGAAGCTCGCCAGGACCTGAGGGATCGGATGAGGGAGAGCCGATCATGGCCAGCACTATCAGCCCTATTACTATTGTGCCACCGGCTGAGGGATCGGAGTAGGAAGAGCCGATCATGGCCAGCCCTATTACTATTGTGCCATCGGCTGAGGGATCAGACAAGGAAGAAAACCGATCATGGCGAGCCCTACTATTATCGTGCCACCGACCTTGAGTCTCCCCGAGACACCGGACGACCAGAATGAGTCTGCGGATATCTGTGGTAGTGACCCTGAGAAGTGAAGTTCTAGCCCTGGCGAATAAGGACGTTGTTTTCCATTGTCTGTTGTTATTTTCTTTCGGTTTAATCTTCGTGAATAGGACTTATCTGATGTGATCGTGCCCTATATATGATGACTGCTGTCCCATTTTCTTCATGTTTGGTTTTACTTCATTTCCAGATCAATTCTTACCATGGATTGACATATAGCACATGCAGTTTCCATCTGAACTCTGCATGCATACTGGTATAAGTGAAAAAGAAGAAGAAGAAGAAGCAATCACAGCTCTGTGAATTCATCTTTGAAGCAAAGGAAATGCTACTTCTAGTTCTTGCTTTACGAATTTCCACTGTTACTTTATGATTATCACGAAAGAATTTCGGTGTGAGTGGTGGACGAATTGGTGTCCTGGTTTCACTGAAGGGGGGGCTAATATCTGCATTCATATTATCGGACCAGCTTTTGAGAACAAAATACATCTGTTTACACATTAGCAAATAACTGGTACATATCCGCGTCGAGGATTATTTGCCTAACCGCTGCAACAGCTGCAATAACCGCCACCGTTGAGAACACTACAGCAGTAGTGATGTTCAGCCAGAAAATGGGGCTCCGTCTCGATGGCTTAAACGTCAAGTTGTAGAAGACCACAGGCAAGACGAAGTCGAGAGGCAGGAACCCGAATGCTCCAATCAGAGAATTGATGTCTCCGAAGAAGGGGAGCATCGCCGCTATTGTTGTCGCCACAATGACAGATATCGACCGAGAGATCAGGCGAGGTATGACATTTCGTGCAGAGAATTGGCTGCTCATGGGGTCCGCGAACGTTTTCTCAAGAACTTCATTAGTAGGCTGCAGATAAACCTGCCCAAAACAATTCGTTCTTCTCATTTTACCACCGTCGCATATTCCACCGTGCTGGCACAAGGGAGGGGGGAGATAGAGATCAAGAGAGAGAGGTTCTTACTACAGCAACGGCTGACAGTTGGAGAATGGTGAACATGTTGGTCATCAAAATAAACCATTTCGGAACCAGTGCCTTCCTGTCGACCAAGAAGTTGCTGAGGATGAGCGCATCTGCTTTGTTGCCGAAAGCCCAATAACCGGAGATTGTGACGGTAAAGAAAGTGGTCATGACCACGGCATAGCACACACACAGCCCCTTGAACATCTTTCCCTTCACCGGAGGCGCCAATGTGGCCTATAAGTCAAATTACACAGATCAAATGCGATGGACTAAAGTTAAACCGGCAGTACAAATGCTTCATTAAATCTCTCCGCCTGACCAATTCAAACGGACATCAAATCATATTTAACTAAACAGAACAGACCCATCACTAGTATCAGACCTGAATTTCAGGAATAATCCCATTCCCATACGTTGTCGCGATGATGGCAATGGCATTGAAGATGCCGAAGATGCGATTTTCAGTGTCCCCTACCAAGGAATAGTCCTTCTCAGGCCCCTTGGACGAAAGCCCTGCAACAGAAAGAGGAGAAACTCGACATCAAATATGACGTCCCGAGCTGGTTCTCTTTGCTAGTACACAGCATGAGCACTACTTAAAATTTCGTGTCCGAGTCGATACTCACCGATGTAAATGGAGGCGCCAGTGGCGCAAGCGCTGTAGAGAAGGGACAAAACCAAGGACACCATGTTGATGTGCCTGAGGGAGTGAAAGGATGGTACTTGAGCCAGGACTAACATCAAGCATCCGAATATTATGATGAACTCGTAGAGCTTCATCGTCCCCTCCGGCTTCGACAGCAAGTAGATGGTCTGCGAGGATAAAAGATTGACCTCTCTATACACTAAAGTATGACTAAGCATGTACAGAAACAGGAGAGCAAACCGAAGAGTTTCTGCAGTCAGACCTTGAGGCATTCTCCTCCCAGAAGAGTGCAACCAACAACAGCACCATAGCAGACCATGAATTGGATCGGACCGACGTAATACTTCCCCCATCTCGGCCCTGCCCAAACCCATTTTTTTGTTTCATCGTTAGCCTTGCTCACTTCAAAACAGTAAGCCCCGTTTTTCGCGGCAACGAAGATGCCACGCGTGCACAAACTTTTACAAAAGCTTTACGTAGCCGTGTCGGGTTTATCCCCAACATTATGCTTGGCGACAATCGGCTCAACCAACATGGTTAAAAGCCACTCATGTTCCACAATTTACTCTAACCTATAACCAAAAAGAGCTAATGATTTGTAAATTTAATGACAAACACAATGGTCTGAGTTATATCGGTAGATCGAAAAACTAGCCTAGAGCTACTTTCCTACCACGAAGGTTTCTCTTTCGTCGATTCAATCGAACCTGTTTTCCGACTTCGTATTCACCGAGTCCCGAGCGAAATGAAAGTTGCATTTTTCTGACCAAAGAGAAAAATAGCATATGCGCGGCTATCAATTCAATGGTCAAAGCACGTAACCTCGAAATGTCAACGATGATGCTGTGCATTTTAGGTGTTCTATACCGATTGACAAGACACGTGCAACAAATCAATGTGGACACCAGAAAAGAAAAGCGAGCTGATTTGCGACTTTGACCCTGGATGATTACAACCCAATTAAAAAAAAAAAAAACAACGGATTGGGTACGATCGGTGCGACAAGATCGAAAGCATCGTGAACAAGGAGTTCAAGTAACCATACAGGTTAGCATGTATGCACGCATGTTCTTGAAATTCAAACGATTGACCACGTGCTTCGAAACAACTTGTCCTGAAGTTCGTGTCGAATCTCTTGATCTTGGACACGGAATTGCGGTGTCAAATTTAGTAAGCTAACGACCAACAACTTCCTCGCGTTAAAATTAGCCACGTTGTGATGTTACCATTGTATGTGTTTCGAGCACATTTCGTTCAATAACCGTGTACATTCAACCGGACAGACCTTGTCTTGAGATGAATGTTACTGTGGGGTGGAATATTATGTGATGAGGACTTACCCATGATGTCGTGAGCCATGTCTCTGAACCGAAGATGCCGATGGCCCATCTCGGCGTGGTGCTCCAAGACGAGCGATATGAGGTTGTAGGAATAGAAGGTCACGAGCGCTCCGATGACTAGGCAAATGATCCCGCCCGTCCATCCTAGCAAGGTGAAAGCATAAGGAAGGCTCAGAAGAGCTGGCGCCACGATCGACGTGGTCAAGTGGTATCCGCAGTGAATCCATGATCCTGTCTCGGTTCCAATTTTCAAATAATAATCAGCCAGCGCAAATGTAAATGATTCGCCTAGTAATAATTGGCTGACGTACTTTTTCTTGAGTTTCCATTTTGCATTCTAAAGTTAGTTATTCGTAGATTAATTTGAATTCTGATGCATACGTGTTTTCATCTTTACCATTTTTTTCAATTGAGTTGGGCAAAATCAGTGAAAGCAACAAGCATTTTCTTGGCCATAAGTCTTGGAATCGATGGAGATATTTATGGTGATTGTTTTCCTCTTTGAGGTCACCCCCCACCAACGGGTCCCATCCCCAAAACTAAAGAGGTACATCACTTTAGGCTAATCAAGAAAGACATTATTACATTAACTCTTTATTTTTGTTGTTTTAAAAAAAATAATCACTACCTAAATTCTTGAAGTGCACAAACACGAAATCCTAAATATTCATCATGTGACCAACAATCTCCCCTCAAGGGAGGAGGGGCTTGTAGAAAGTATTTTCAACCAGTATGGTAATTGGAGAATATATATCTGTGGTTAACTTGACATTAGTTGAATACTGATAAAAGAGGCGGCAGCGGCGGCGGCGGCGGCAGCGGCACGGTTGCGGAGCACGACAAGGGTAGAGAGGAGAGATGGAGTTACCTTTAGATTTGAGAACGAAGAGAGCACCAGCGTCGAGCTCCTTCTGATGGTGATCTTGCGGAGGATGCGCCACTTCACCCGCATCATCTCCTTCTCGCACACCCACCACTGAGCTCGGTCCCAGAGCCCCCATCTCTCTCGCTCTCGCGCTCGCTACGCGTGTGTGGAGAGAAGAACTCTCGGAAGAAGAGAAAGGAAAATGGAAACAGAGCGGAGCAGCGAATGATTGGGATCGATGTTGAAAACGATAACGAAATTATATAGGCAGAGAGGCATGTGAAATGACTATACGAGTCAACGAGTTGCCTCTTGATGATGAAGATGATGAGATGATATCTTTCCTTTGACTCCTCCGTCCAATGGCCATTAAGATCCCACTTAACATTCACACTTCCTGTAATTTCCGGTCGTCCTGACCGACTCGGGTATTAAATAATCCTTAAAGCTTTGCTTAAACCGGACACATTAGGTGGACGATACCGGTTCGAAACTTCACATTTTCCAAATGCCAATGGATTTTTATTTGGGTTGTTCACTCGGATTTCAACCCACGTGTTATCTTGGAGTTTTTCTTACCTATAGAAAGATATAAGTCCATTTAAACCGTCGATGAGATCGCTTGTATTTCTTGTTGATAAATAATAATTCCATTTGTATGAATAAATCTATTCTTCCTTTTGATTTAACGAACAGGTGTTGTCCGTATCAGTTTCCACCCACCTCACTCAGTTCACATCTCGCGGCTATTTAACCGGTAAAGCTTAAACCCAACTACCATCCCGGAACGCTCTCGCCAATCCTTGCATGCAAGACCACAAAAAAGAGACACATTCTCTTTCGACGTTATTAAGGTGACTAAACATGTAGAATCACATGCACTAAGTAAGAAAGCAGCAAAAGCAAAAACTGAAAATACAATGTAAAATCTAATTTTTTCTTTTTGTGGTGACATGACTGTAAACAAAACATAAAAATTCAGGGTTTCAATGGAGGTAATCCACAGGAGATGGGTCCGGTTCATTCACACACATGGATCAAATCTGGTTAATTTACATTGGTTCTAAGCATTAAAGGGCCTCGGCGAGATGTCGCAGCTCGAGCCACGAATGGCATGGAATGGGTGGAAGACACGACCCGTTGCTAAGGAAAGAGGAAGAGGAAGAGTAGTTGGTGGGAGGGGAGTTGGACAAAGTAATTGCTAGGAGGCAATGGAGAAGAAGCTAGACACGTATGTATCTATCTACATATACATGCATATTACGACGTATTTCGTGTCAAGTTATGCCCCGATTTCGTTTTCACCGAGCTTCTGTAATGCACGTGCTTTGAATTTGCGTTCGTCGTCGTCGAAGTTGCGTGTCATCTGATCTCCTCCCTTTTTAAATTTGAGATCCGTCACCCATCAATTAGGAGGCACACGCATAACAAACGACCTAAGTAGTGAACTGTAATCTCCACTGCTCGCGCAATTGAATTTTCCATAAAGTTTTGCCGAATGGTGCCAGCCAGTCGAACGAGACCAAATTCTAGGGGGTTGCGTAATCGATTTGCGATTATTCTAAGCCCGGAAGAATAGTCGATGAGTGTGTACCTACGTGATTGGGAGAGAAAAGGTTCGCAGTACCCCTCAAAAAGAGAGAAAAGAAAAAGATTCGGAACTGGTAATGAATAGAAAAAAAGAAAAGGAATTCACATTTCATACTCTTCAATCAAAGGATTTTGAAGTTTTGTTTACTTTATTATTATTTGAGACGCATTCAAAATTGTTCGAACGGACTGTATAAATGATTAATTACCGACATTCGTTAACGATCCCATCATTCGGCCGGAGAGCCTTCAATGCGTAAGCATTATGTAAGATCAAATCCAACATTTCATTCTTTTTTTTAGTTCGACTAATAATTCTCCCATAAAGATTTACTATTTTTTTTTCTTCACAGAAAGGACAAAAAAAAAAAAGGAAAGGAAAGAAAAGTTCTACCAAACAGCCCACACTCTTTTAGTTGAGCTTTGACCGGCAAATGGTGATTTTTTTTTGGGAAAAATTGTCAAATCAGTAGTCCTAAATTGATTTCTAAATAGATAATACTAAATTGGCATCTGTATAGGACTACTGATTTGACAATCGGTAGTCCTAGACAATTTCTTTTATTAGAGAACATTGGATAGCAAAGCGCCGAATGACTTCAATTCCTCCTCCACAAGTCCGACAACCGAGGCGATTGTTTCCAATTTTTCTTTTCTTTTCATCTTGGTGTTCAGCTGCTGCCAATGCCATGAGTGAATGCTGAATCATGCTCGCATGGTACATGAGAGTCGGTTTGTAGTTGTTGTTTATTGAAAGGTCAGATCAAGAGCTGAACGCTGTGATCAATCTTGTGCCGTTCATATCGTGAGGATGGCCATCGTGAATCTAATCAAGTCTTATCGACGAAACACTCGGACGTTTTGGTGAATCATTAAAAAGAGTATGGCTATTTTTTTTATTTTTTTTTTGTATTTTCCCTTTAAAAAAAGGAAAAAAAAGAAGAAAAGGAAAGTGAATGAAGCTCCAGTTCAAAGAGGGCAGGGATGGTACCAAAATGACGAATGCTGGCTGTGGGGTTCGAACCCACGCGCACTTATGTGCAGAAGATCTTAAGTCTTCCCCCTTAACCTCTCGGGCAAACCAGCACTTCCTTCTCCACCTCTCCAGATTATTTTATATATCTCTATAATTTTGAATCCAAAAGATAGCTCAATGGAAACACCTGGAAATCTAAAATCCAACGGATCCCATCGCCTCTCGCAGCAGAACCTAACTGACACCCCCACGCGAAGCGCTCTCGAGAGTCTTCCTCATCGATCCCGTTGTTGCTTCCTATCTTCCAGTTTCTGTCAGAGAGAGAGAGAGATGGCGGAGCATTTGGCGTCGATCTTCGGGACGGAGAAGGACCGGGTGAACTGCCCCTTCTACTCCAAGATCGGAGCGTGCAGGCACGGCGACCGCTGCTCGAGGCTCCACACCAAGCCCAGCATCAGCCCCACGCTCTTGCTCTCCAACATGTACCAGCGCCCCGACATGATCACCCCCGGCGTCGACGCCCAGGGCCAGCCCATCCATCCCCGCCAAATCCAGGAGCATTTCGAGGTACTTGCCGACGCGTGCCGCTCCGGTTTCGTATCGTCTGCTTCTGTTTCGGTTGGTACGTCGACGTCCGCGATCAGATTCCGGTGGGGTTGAGATGTCCGTCGCCGTTCAACTTTCTTTGGCTTGAGATCGTTTTTGCCTGGCGGATTCTGATGAGGTGCTACTGTCGGTTATATATATCTGTTATATGGCACTCGGCAGTTTGTTTTGGTAGCTCTTGATTTTGAAAGAGAAGGAATGGAGTTGATACTATGGTGGTTCTAAGGTACCTTACCTTCCAATCGGGAGATAGAGCCGATGCTTCCTCTGCCACGTTCGTTTAGGTGACCATGTTGATGGGGGTGTACCTTTCTTAGATGTTTTACTACTGTGAATGAGCGCACAAGCGCCCGTTTGATCATGTTACTGTACTACTCAAAGCGCGTTGAGGTTGAATTCCTAAACAAATTTCGCGGAAGTTACTGGCTTCTGGTTCTCTAACCTCTGTCCGAGGAGGCCACACTGTTCTCTAGAATCCGTGGGATTGGAGTCTCCAGAGGCTCTATCATTCACATCTTGCTACCCGTCAAACCGTATCTAATCCATCTTATCACGGCAATTGATGACTGCTGTCATACTGTGACTTCTGCCATTGCCAACACTAATGCTGAGGTCGGATGTGTTTCTTACCTGGCATTGCAGGATTTTTATGAAGATCTGTTAGAAGAGCTGAACAAGTATGGAGAGATCGAGAGCCTTAATGTCTGCGATAACCTCGCTGACCACATGGTACTGCTCTGGCAACTGAAAACGAGAACATCAGGGATGCTCCTTTCCATGACAATTTAATGCTTAATAGTCCATCTTTTTTATTTCCTGAGCAGGTGGGCAATGTCTATGTTCAGTTTAGAGGGGAAGAACAGGCGGAGAGGGCCCTTCAGAGCCTGAGTGGAAGATATTATGCAGGTTAGGGAACCTCTTGTTGGTGAAACACTTGAGTTTAATTGACTATCCATTCTTGGTCTATTATGTTTGGCGTCTTACATTTCAGGCCGTCCAATTATTGTCGATTACTCTCCAGTGACCGACTTCCGAGAAGCCACCTGTAGGCAATATGAAGAAGACAAGTGCAACCGTGGTGGATACTGCAATTTTATGCATTTGAAAAGCATTAGCTGGTACATGATCTATTTAATTAGCTTAGCTAAGTCCAATGTTTTTGCGTGATTCTTATGAGACCAGTTGACATCTCATACATAGGGAGTTGAGGCGGCAATTGTTTGTGAGGTATCGACGGAGGCATAGTCGGAGCTGGAGCTGGAGCCAGAGCTGGAGCCGAAGCCCCTATCGGCACCGTAGCTATGAAGAGCACTCTCATGGAGGAAGGGGATATGGGAGGAGAGATGATGAGTATGACTATCATGATAGCAGGAGCATGAGGCGCAGGACCACAAGCCCTGGCCACCGGAGAGGGAGAAGTAGGAGCCCACGAGGAAGGAAGAATGCCAGTCCAATTAGGGAAGGTAGTGAGGAGAGGCATGCCAAAATTGAACAATGGAACAGGGAAAGGGAACAGCAAGAAAATGCTAAAATGGCCAACTCTAACAGTAATGGCAACGCCAATCTTGAAAATGCTATTAATCAGCACGTGAAAAATGGGGATTTGTGTGCATATCAAAAGCAGCAGCAGCCGCCTTCTCAGGATGGAGTATATGGATATTGATTGAATTCGAGTTAATGGTTTGTTTCTTTCTCCTGTTCATTTCATTTTCATTGCAATTTAGCAGCTAGCTGGATGGAATTTTACCATTAAGTGAAGAAATTCTTTTAATAAGTGAATCTTACCGCACATTTTCCAATGTGCAGGTGGTGTGCAGGTTCAGTGTTCTGTGATATGATAATTAAATTTTTTTTTTTACCTCAAAGCATCTTCATCATGAGTATAGGATGATTTATTTCATGTGTGATTTGCATCTATGCCACCTTCCTTTTTCTTTCTACCTTTTTGCCAATGCTGAACTTGACCCATCTGCCGCCGCAATTTTTTCCTGCAACGTCCTACTTTATTTCTTGGGTAATTCTGTCATCCTTTCATGACATAGTGAGCCTGCTAAGTCCTACTTAATTTTTTGGGTAACTCTTGTCATTCTTTCAGTAGGGCATTCTCCAATCAATTTGTATCCATAAAAATGGAAGAATAGTTCTTAAACTATCTATGGTAGTGCAAGTCCCCACTTGTTTCATGCTTGATTTTCACTTACCAATTTTCACAATGGTGATTACACAACTTTGTGATTACCAAAATTCCGTGACATGTCGCATCCTTCGGTGGGTTTTTGGCTATTGAATTTGTTTGTTATCTTGCTTGAAGATTGTAAATATTAACTGTTTATTGATAAAGTGTCTGCATTTCCTTTGGAATCTGAAACATTTATTGATTGGCCAATGTGACTTGACATATCAAAATGACTCATAAAAGATCATGTACCCTTGGCAATTGACATATGCACAATGTAATATGACAAACTCAATAAGCCCTTTCATCTGTGTCATTTCTGAGATAAATTCTCAGCTTGAATTGTTTTTGTTACTTTTATATACTCATTGGAGATACACGCATAAAGGTAGCAACTTGGCCTTTGCAAGTGTGCATGTGGCATGTAGTTTTAGGTCATTTGTTTGTCTTTTACTCTCAGGAATTCAGTGCGCGCACATCAAGATTTATGTCGAAGCGAAATTCCACGGTTTTGATGGTTCTGTTTTCTGTTTTCAATTTCTACTATTTTGCGAATGATGTAAAATAATGATGATCTTACGTACCTTTCAAGTCTTGCAGGTCAAGGTTCTGCATTTCTCCACGTGGATCCAGTGTTTTACATGTACAGTTTATCAAAAGAAAAAAAAAATCGATCCAGTGTTTTGATCATGGTTTCCCTTTGTGTACAGGTTGCCTGTCAGATCATGCAGAATTGGGTATGGAGGATCTGTAGTTATTTTGGATCTATGGGATTAATCTAAGGTCATGTCTTGCTTAATCTTGTGCAAACCAGATTGGAAACAGCGATGTTAGGTTCTGTTTTCTGCTTTGATCATCATGACTAAATGAGGACTCTTGTTACTAGTAGAGTACTTACAATCCATCTGACAAACTGTTTAATGGCTCATAATAGCTATAGATTTGATTGTACAAGGACGAAGCAAACCGACCAGTGGTGATTGTCGTTTCAGAAGATGCATTTGCATCCTGCAATTTGACAAGCTTCCTGGGAAGTCATTGTCCAAATTGTAGTATTGATTTGATGGAAAAGAGCATGCAAAACGAATCATGCTGCCCATGTTCTTTTGGTCGACCTTGTTTTGTTCACTAGTACAGTTGTAGGCCACGAGACTCGTCGGCTTTCCATGGGATACCAGCTTATAACTGAGACCCAATCCCCAAGTTGAAGGAGAAAAGAACGCTGGGTATGCGCATATTCTCCTGCTTTGCTTTCAAGTTGCATCATTCGTTGCTATAACAAATCACTGAGCTCGAGAAGTTTAACTAGGACCGGATACATTGGGACCTTCATATGCTTTTTCTTAGTGACAGAGGTTCAGATATAGGTTGACCTTCTCGCTTTGATTTTCATTCTTGAATCGCATAATTCTTGACGAGGTGTTCTTGGTGCTCATTCATCGAGACCCGTTCCACTTTCGTAATATTACCTTCGCCGGTGCTATCATGGAATTTGTGTTCTTTGAAGGACGGGTTCGTGCATAATGTATGTGGGACTGCAATTGCATGAGAGGAGTCGGGTCAGTGGATTAGGAAATGGATGTGGGTGAACTAGGATTATGGCACAGATTCTATTCTCCACGTCATATTCACTGACACAACGACGCTGAATTAACACAATTGTAAAAGGTTTATGACTGAATTGGCACAATTGCAGTAGGTTTAGGATTTTTTTGGTAATTTTTCCGTAAGGTCCGTGAATGTTCAAATTTTCTGAGGAAAAAAAGGATGGTTAGAAAGAGGAACGGCAAGGAACAAGAGACTACGAGAATTCTAGTGAACCATTTAGTCGACCAGAAACTTCTTTTCTTACGCAAAGTTTTGTCAAAGCACGTTAGAAATATGTTTATACCAAAGTTGAAATGTTTTATATTTGAAATAGTGATTGCCCATATCACGAGAATAATTGCTGCATTGAAAATTTTATGATCTCCTTGTTCGACTGCAAGACACATTTTTTCACAGTACCATGATAAATAGCAAATTGAATTTCCGGCAACATAATTTTGTATGAAGACTGGCAAGTTAGTTCATTTTCAACTGTGTTGCTGTGCGTAACAAACGAGATCAAAATCCAGACGGGAATTAAATGGTTTAAATAAATTTGAACTGTGGAACACAAGAACTTCTGCATAGAGAAACTTGCGGTATCTTCAATTTTGTAGTCTACGCGTCCCTGGAGGTTAACTGGGTTGTTGCAAATTGTCCCCCGACGTTTCAATTTTACAATTGGCCCCCTGAATTTTAATATCAACTGCAATATGTTCCTAGATATTGACTCCGACCACAATTTGCTTGAAGCTCCGATCACGTGACTAGGGGTGAGCATCAATCTTGATTCAACTTGGGAATCGGGCTGAACCAATAGTTCAAGGCCAGTTCTCCAGTTAACTTGATTGGTTATTGGATGTAAAATCTTAGAACCGGTGATGGCCGGTTCGGTTCCCGAGTTAATGCTCTAAACCGGAAGTTGATCCCATGGTATGACATTTGCGTGCATTTCCAATTAGCTAATCAGAAACCATTTGACACCAGTTACAAATAAAAGAATATATGATATTTATAATCTGATTTCACAAAATGAGTGTGATTCTTAGGTTAAATAAGGAATTGACTTGGATCTAGCGATCTGGTTCTAGGCTAGCTCCAAGTGTAGCTGATTTGCTTTCCTGTTCCAAAAAATTTAGAACCGGTACATACATGACCATTTCGGGTTTCCATAATCGACTTATCCTAAAACAAATCACCCTACACATGATTGATTATGAAAGGCAAATTTTTCATATAAGTATATACAAACGAAATAGTTAAAGAACAATTCAGATACATATCACATGTGAAAGCATATGACTACACTTTTTACAAGATTTTGATTGAAGTCAATGCCAAATGCATGTCAATATACAGTGCTTAAATATATGTTTGAATAGTCCCAATACTTCTCTACGCACATAAATAAATGACCATGACCAATTTACTTTTCATAATTAGTCACATGGTCGGTCATGTGAGAAGAATGGCCACAATTTTCTAAAATCTTCAGGGGGTAAATCGCAAATATTGAAACATTTAGGAGCAATTTGTAATAATCCAAAAGAAAAAAAGTTGGGGAAAAACGTTCTCACCTAACTAAGGGGCGGTTGTAAGAAAATCATATCATGCTGTGGTCAGCCTCACTCCACGAGGAGCTGGAGTGGAGTCCATGATTGATTTTGTTCTAAAGGATGAATTGATAAGAGGACAAAACTCTCCATAACGACAGCAGTGCATTAAATTCCGAAGACACAAAAACCCTACATACAATACAATACAATACAATACAACGGCCTGAAAACATGGAAACTCTGTACAAATAGAAAAGGGCAAAAAAAAAAAGATGGCGAAGGTGGTATGAGACGATGGTCTCTGGACGATGAAGGAGCCAACTACTACTGTAGCCAGAAATCCATGAACTTCAACCAATTGAAACCGATCTTTGCGGCTTTCTGAGCTTCGCAGGAGCACGACGATGTCCCCGACGCCGCGCCGCCGTCTCTGTCGGCCAGGCCGCCCGCGAGGGCCTTCTTGGGACAGACGAAGAAGTTCCTCGATCCCAATGCCATCAGCTTCTCCTCTCTATCCAAACCTGTAATTCCGAAAACAAATTGGATGAGAGACTTGGGTTCGGGGCGCGATGAAGGGGAGAGCTGCACGTGAGTGGATCGAGATGGCGTAGCTTTCTGATTCTCTTACTTTCTAAGCTGAATTGCGAATAGTGGAGGTCGAAGCGCGACGGATCGTCCGACGCCAGGGTGGGACGCCGCCCTTCCCTCGCGTACTGCCTCACGACGGTGGCCACCAGATCTCCGACCGTCGACTCCGGCGTGATCACCACCTGCACAACCCCGATGCTGCCGAGCACCGTCACGTTCAACAGCAGCTTTGTCAATCGCGGCCTCGGCTCCGGTAGCGAAGCCGGCGGCAGCAGCTCCGGTGCCGTCATCGGGCGGCGCAACTCCTTCGCCGGCGGACCACGGCCGTGGAACGAGGACGCCTTCTTCGGCAACTTCCCCCTCCGGCTCCTGTCCTCCGGCACCGTCCGGTGAGACTTAGAAGTGGGCATGGTTGACTTATGTAAGAGAGAATTAGGAGTTTGGGGATTTTTTATGGGGGGTTTCCACCGGCTAACGCAAACGGCGGTAGCGGAAGAAGCGGGGGCGAGGGAAACCGAGAGCTGGAGAGTGGCTTGGGCTCTCAAGTTCCCGGTGGCCGGCGGCTATCATAACCAGAGTGGCCAAACCGTAAATAATGGAGAAAACAGAGGGCAAAAGGTTTTGCAGGGGAAGGCAATGGCGCGGACGAGGAGAAGGGAGAGGCTTGTGCGCGACTTATAGAGGAAGGGTGAACGTACCAGAGCCCGCGAGAGGGGCCTGATTTTTGTGAAGCGTGACCGGCTGTAACCGGTTGACCAGGAGAGAGAGAGAGAGAGGGGATAAATCGAGTTCGTAGGAGACCGGCATTTGCCTGTGGCGAGTGAATCTGTGTTTTGCTTTTGTTTAAGACATTCAAATCGATCCCCACAGATTGTTCAGCGAATCCGGACATCATTATTTGAACAGTGGATCTTAGGTTTACGGGATCAATGGACTTTTGATCTATATAATTACAAACCAATATGATTTTTTTTTCGAGGACTAGGCACTTGAAATAAAGTTAAATTCGCATCATTAGATCTAGTGCAACATACATGAAATTCACAAATTACAATAGTTCCGACTCTGTTTAGCATATCTATCATGATTTCTACATGAATCAAGTGTATGCAAACATTTTAGGTAAATTTTGACTGATGTGGTTGGCTCACATTACCCAATGCACTCGATATCATGATATATTGATTCGAAAAAATTATGCTCTTGGATTCGAATCCTAATTGATTGAACTGGTTAATTAACACGAATTCAAGTCTGGTGTAAACATCTCACAAAATTTATTATATCCTGGTCCGGATTTGATAAATACAAGTACTCACATACAGATCGCGTATAATATCTGAATTCTAATTAGCATCCTCAGTGGGTCCCATGCAACCGGCGATGCAACTGAAAACAATGAACGTGCACCACTTATGCAAATTGCTATGGGTGTGCTTCGACAGTTCTCTCCCGTGTTCGAATATGCCTTTCATTCTACATGCCACGAATTAAATTATTTGTTGCCCAATCAATCATTATATTATATTGTACTATGTTGCGTACATTGAAAGATTCAAAAAATGAAACGATGATAACAGGGTGTAACCTGGATATTGAAGAAGAAAGGAGGAAAGATAAGCGAGAGTCTCATAAAATCCAGCATCTACTGATTAGAGCCAGAATAATGTAGGCGTTACGTGTGACCTTTACGTTGCAATTGATTGGATGTATTGCAATTCAATAATCACGGGTGAGCTTCTCGCACGGAGGCGCGAATACCGACGACTACTTTATAATTAGGACCAATTCCCTTTAAAAAATCAAATTTAGTTGAAATTTTTATTCGCTATTTCTTTATATTATAATAAATCACCGACTTTTGCTCGGTATCCAAATCTAGCTTCCATTCCATTGAATATCTGACGTGTCAATTTCACGTGTACATCTCTCTCCACGTGTCATTGATGACATGAAAATTAAGCTCAATTAGATTATTGCAAAAAAAATTATTTTTTTATTTTCTTTCTTCTTCGCTTTTGTGACTTGTGGTCCTATAGGATTAAAAGGGTTAATCTTTTCTTTTTCTTTCTATTTGTTTCTTCCTACTGTGGCCAACGAGTTGTGACCGGTGAGGGTCACGGCCGTCACCTAAATTTGGGCAAGGCCATTGCGGCAGCGGGCGAGGCCATGGCCGCTTCGCTCGCTACCACACCCCGCCCACCCAGTGTTTCTCCAGTCGACGCCTCGCCCAATTAAGTGTTGGAGGAGCAAGACAAAACCCTAGAGAGAAAGCTAAAGAGCAAGCTTCAATTCCCCTTTTGCAAGGAATTAGAGGAGGGGTGCGGCCATGATGGCCTCCCCCAGATTTGGGCGAGGCTAGGTGAGGGTTGCGGCCCTCGCTGGCGGTCAGTAAGCTCCGGCGACCCTCGTCAGCCACAGTGGGAAAAAAAGAAAAGAAAAAATTAAATATTATTAAGAATTGTCAACGTTAGCACCAATCAGCCAAATGGAATGAATTAGCATAAATGCAAAAATGTTTAAGATTAAATTGGAAAAAAAAAGGTTTAAAACTGAATTGGCACAATTGTAATAGATTTATGACTTTTTTTAGTAATTTTGTCCATATCTAGTGGTAAAGAAGCACAAGAGTTCATTTTGAAGCGAAGACAAATAACTAATAAGTTGGGATGGTCGAATGATATAATGATTAAGATCTTTCATCTCAATTAGTATAAAAGTCTCGTATTAAAATTCGATTGACCACTTTGGAAATGGACCATAATAAAGTTATTATTGCAAATCCTGTATAACAAGCATAAGATATGACATGTTTTTAACCTCGGTTAGAGAGGTGAATTTGATACGGTGCATGACAACTGCCTTGAAATATCACAACAGCTACAACTAATGTAGAGAGTTTACGTATTGCGAATTTGTTAGATTAATTTTATTTATACAAAAAAATACCTACTCTTTTTTATCGACGTATGATGAGGTCTGATCGACCAGAGGAGAGTAATTGCTAAAAGTACATGTCATTAAGCAATTGATGTCGATCGGGGAGATTCATCGACGATTATATGGCATTGATATCGACAATGGAGAGTCATCGACGACTCTGTGAAATCGACATTGACAAGTAGTCGAAGGACGCTCAGCGAGACTTATCGATGAAGAAAACGAAGGTTAGCCATCTTAAAATCTGGTTAAGTATTAAGAACAAGAGGAGGACATAGAGATCAAGTTATCAATTGAAAGCATGGATGCCGAGCGATGGTTGAGCAACCCAATGGCCTTGGGAAGTTATAATCGCTTGTAGATAAGATCGGCGTGTGAATAAGAAGCCTAAAATCTTGGGAATGCAATTATAATCGCAATTAGAGCATTGATTGTTTATAAGCAGATGCGTTCAATGGGCTATAAAAGGCGGGGTATAATCACGGGGAAGGAATTTGCAATCAAGAACACATATTCCCGATGTGCTTTTTTTTATCAACTTATCAATGCAATTGTCCTTTGAATTAATGAAATTTTCACAAACTTGCTTTGAATTAATGAAATTTTCAGCCCGTTGACCAAAAAAAAATGCAATTGTCCTTTCATTTTCAATTTCAGTTTGCTATATCAAATACTTTCCTTTATCTTAAGATATAAAGCGGTGTGAACTCCTGTCCAAATCGCCACAAAACCCTAATCATTTAAAAAAACAAACCCAAAAAGTTAACTTTTGGTGGAAAATTTTTACCGTTCGAGTGAAACATCCACTTTTGGCTAAACATATTTGATCTCCGCCAAATTTTTTTACTTGAATCGGTAACTTGCAACATCAAATCTTAGCACTGGGAATATAATTCTAAGCCCGACTCTCTCGGTGGAGGAAGATATTTCGTTTTACTGTCGGGAAGCTCTCATTTTCTATTAGCACTTGCCTTTCACTCCATACGTTCGGGATAAGAATTCTTGATGAGTGCACGTAGCATTGACAATTGCGTTGAACATCGAGGTGGGGATGAATCTCGTACAAGATTCGTTCTCATCTTGGTTTTGAAAGGAACTTCCATCATTGTTTGACAATATCTCAAGATTAGCGTCATCGTCGACATTTCATCGGCCACATTTGATTATGATTAGACATTTTATCCACGTGGTGCTCTCGTGATATTTACTCTCGCGGAACAATCCAAATTCATGTGAAATCTAGAACGCAGCATGAATTGAGAGTATCTATTTTCTCTGAGGCTATGTACATATTAGATTCTACATCATGAATATCTTAAATAGATTCAATTAATAGCTAATAAAAAGAATTATAATCTTACAATTCTCCAAGAAGGTTATGAAACAATCAACTCCTTAAACAAGGTGGGTACGAGACATAAGATTGAAGGCATTTTGTTTGCACGACACACTCTCAATTCTTGATTGTTATCTCTGCATTCTCTACCGTCGAATTAGGTGAGCGAGTTGCATAGATAAAATTTACTAGTTCAGGCCAATCATATTTTCAACTTGGGAGATCCGTGCTAAATACTACTTACTCGAAAAATTCAATTTCTCTCGCCACTCCCTCCTTCCCTATAGATGAATTCTATCCACAATGTCCTCGAATCCGGCAGAGGATCGAGGAAATCAACACACCACGCATGCGAGTTTGGTCCATACAACGCAGAGGGCATCTCCATGAGAAAAGGGCCAAGTGGCACATCCTCTTCTTACCCACATCCTCTTCTTGCCTACCCTCTTATGAAGAAGAACGTGTTCTCTCTTTGTCCCATCTCCATTATTGCAGACACTTGCCCTCCAGCACTTTAGAGAGGACAGTGACTTGGACATGCTCTTGTCCATGGAATCTTTTCCCCAACCTTGCCCTCCATGTCTTATTTACACCTCTCTCTCTCTCTCTCTCTCTCTCTCTCACACACACACACACCACATGTTACATCGAGGTTGCCCACCACGTAAGGGTTCCACTTTTTCCGTAGATCCTTAGTGTCTCCTTAGTGTCTGATTAAAAGATAATCTCACCATAAAAAGAGAGCATTCACTCCTATATAGACCTCCTTTGCCTGTCCGTATGCATTATAGTAATGGTGAGCTGTGAGAATGCATTTCTTATTTTAATGTATTGGTGATCGCACGCCCTGCATTCCTCAATTTGTACAGTTTTTTTTTTTTGCCTCGTCTCCAACGATATCCTCTTTGTATTTTATGTCTTAAGAATCTCGAGATCTAGACACGGCCTCAGACGAAGCTGTTTAAAAAGTTATTTAGGTCCGGCGTCACATCTTTCTTTATCAGTAGGAAACATGGTCTTTGAGGTTGCCCACAACGTAGGGGTTCCACTTTTTCTTTCCGGATTGGTGTTTTGCATGTGACGTGCCTTGGTGGGACTGAGAGACCAGTAAACGCCGAATCACGGAACTATTTTGCCTTTAATCACGGGTTAAATGCGGGTGTTCATTTGCGATATTGTAGATTATTATTTTATTTTATGTTTTTGATTAGGTGGTTTCTCGTATGTGGAGGAATCTTGAATGATTGGAAAGAGTCTTTTGTTTCAATGAGGAGAGTTGGCCGCCATCTCTTTCGCGTGCTTCTAAGATGCCATTCAAGGGGAAAACTCCAAAAGGATCATCCCCGACCTTCAACTTGTAGGTCGCCAGTTTCTTTGTATGCTCGTCAATTATTGCAACCATGTTTGATTTTTTCCCGTTTGGCCAATTCTAAGGTTGTTTGAATAACGTGATATATTTTGGTTTGACCATGATCTTGCGTGTGTACACAAGACATATTTTGTGCTTAATGCATTGCTCCACGACTTCGCTATTGTCTTCTCTCTCTGCACATACAAGAATCTACTAACAATTAGATTAACGATATCTCTATCGGGATATGGATTTCCCCCGCACCATTTTGCCCCAATACGCATTTACCCAAAGTTTGGAATACTCAAATAAACACAATCACTACAAGTGATTAATGTGACGATT
This sequence comes from Metrosideros polymorpha var. glaberrima, assembly GCA_001662345.2. Lineage (NCBI taxonomy): Eukaryota > Viridiplantae > Streptophyta > Magnoliopsida > Myrtales > Myrtaceae > Metrosideros > Metrosideros polymorpha. Next base: position 23,860,127 of record BCNH02000002.1, on the reverse strand, counting down.
GAAAAGATGATTGGCTACACGAGTATACTGTAGATAGCTTTCATTATTAATATAAGGAAAGACAAAATTTCTCGTGAAAACTCTTAATCAAGAAAGACACGATCAACCTCATCCCGAAAACAATTTTGACAGTCTTTTAAAAGTGATACTTCATTCACGTGACGGCGGAATAATTGAAATCGTGTCCAAATTCCAACGCTAGGAAATCGTGGACTTCATGTATCTACTATGGAAATTCTACCAAATTTGCAAGGGAAAGAACGCGTGCGAGCAACTAAAATCGAGGTGGTGAATCTGGAATTGAAACTGAGATTTCTCCCTAGACTAATCGGACGAAAGAACCAGGACGCCTGGGAATGGGAATTAAACTTGGTTAGACATGTTGGGCTGCTCCATTTTAGCGTGGGCCTAAATCACACGTTAGCCCAAACCTAACCTTGCTTCCATCGGAAATGTGGGCCCCATTTGGTCCACGTGTCATTATCCACCATGACATCTTGGCCGACATGAGACGGTCAACCCATGAAGGTTGGTCTATATGGGCCCTGAGCTATCGGAGTTTCCATAAATCTCTCTCTCTCTCTCTCTATTGGAGAGGCCCAAACTGGGCACTTCCCACTACGAAATGAGTCAACTTTAACGATTTTAACCGCTTCGAACAAGCAAATTGACGAGATTTCTCCTTACTTAGCCTGTAATCGGCAAATCGATCGATAGCTCCAGCAATTTTCTTATCGGAAATTATCAGAAAGCATTGTGCATATACAGGCGTTGATTGTGTTTTAATGAGCACTTACTTGTTATGTAATTGTTTCTCCGGAATTTCTCCTGTGACGAAACACCTTCCACTGAGAGTACTCCTATTTTGATTTTTATTAAGGAAATCAGGTTGTGCTCCAACTCAAACAGGAAGTATCCAAACCAAATACAAGGAACACTTTGATATAAGATATGACTGTACAGGCACAAGCCTTACCAGAATTTAATCAACGATAAGACTGATCGATACAAACTCAATACGGTAACCAAATATAATCAAATTGTGTCAAAATTTAATGGACGACACGACTTAAGAATATGAACGAATTATGCTGGAATTTAATCGACAACATAGCCCTAGGAATAAAGAAACATGCTGGAATTTAATCGACGACATGAATCTGAAAGCTACAACTAAGGAAAGTAAAGTACAGTATAGAAAAATAAAGATATTGAAAAATAGTATTTTGTTGATTTGTGTGAGGTCTCCGAAGAGTAAGATGTGGTTATTTATAGCCAACAATCGACGGTTTCTTCGTCAATAATTTAACGTTATCACATGTTGATAATAATAATAAGTTGGACATTTTTTGGTGGAAACAGTAATTCATTAAGAAAAAAACTACTCAATATTCCACATTCTCATTTTTATCATTTTGTGTAATAGAGATATCGAAAATAAACTTATCCATTTAAATATGTTCAAGTGCCTTAAGGATACATATTGGTTAAATTTTTGGATTTTTGGTTAGGTATGTCGCTATGAGTATTCCAGACATAAGCATCCACAGCATTTGTATCCCTCCATGTCCAAGTTCGTCAAGTCCCAAGGACAGAACATGTAAAGAAGTGCTACGTAAGATGCTTTCCGCAAAGCGATTGCGAGCTCCCGTAGTGGAGCATCAGCTTTTCCAAAAGTTGTACAGCAAAGGTTTGCTAGATGCCCCAAATTGGACAGCTTTTTGGGTATTGCAATTGCTTGAACATTTATTCCGAAACTTAACCAACCGAGAACTAAGTGTCGATTCCTCTGTCTCTTCAACACCCGATTCAATCGGACTGGTCCAATCGACCCAATCGAATAATAGTCCGAATCGATTAGAACTAGTTAAGAAAAGGTGCTGTGATTCAGAAGCACATTTCGTCGAACTGGTTGTCTGAACCGATGCAACGCATGCACAAGATGGAAGCCACTGCTTCTAGTTCTTCCATTGGGCTGCAAATCTTCACTCACGCGGCAGTTCTTCAATGTCACTAGGAATTGCCCAAATAGCAAAGGAAAGCGATCTACTATGGATGATGCAAACGTTACATAGCTCTCATCGACACACAAATACCATCATCTTTTGCACGACGATCTCACAGAAACATCGCAGCTCTTCAAAGGCGTTTGACAAGCTCAGCGAAAATACTGATCAAATGACCTAAAGATTTCGCGAGTCCTACCATGGTTTCGCTTAAGCTCTCGGCCTCTCATCGATGCCCTCTCTAATTTTTTGAAAAGCTGTAGCTTGTTATCCGGTTTAGCTTCATTCAACAACCTTAAAAATATTGGGTTTTGCTTTAGTACAAAAGACAACAGACAAGTACAGCCAAGGCTCCAGTCCCACCCCACCAATGTCCCATGATCTGCATGCTCATGAAGGAACTGCAGCAAATTCTAGTTAATCTGCATTATCTCAACTTTTGCTGATAAAGCTTCTTGCTACATGAAATAAAATTAAGAGACAAAGATCCTTAATCAATGCTTATGTTGCTGGGTGTAGATGTAGTCCAGGTGCGCCTCTGACATGAACCTTCTTTCTAAGCATTCTTCTTCGCCATCGTCGCATACCTCCGCTCCCATCAGCTGCATTGAAATTTCATTTTTTTTTTATTAATTAATTTCGTTCTCCCGAAAGTAAGTCCCACACGACAGAACAAAAGAGCAAATCTAGATCACGATGAAAAGGAAATTGCAGAAAAGGACATGCGAATGCGGTAGGCGAAGCAAAACAATGGGCTGCGCAATGCGTACGTTACGGATCATATCATCACTTCCTTCCATCTCCTCTCCCATGGAACCTCCCGAGCTGACGATTTTCCTCATCTCCTTCTCTTCAAGCCCTGGAAAAAAGAAGATGCGTACAGCTTGGCTCTTAGTTAGCCTTGTCCTCATCTTTCAGACGTGTGATGATGTGGTTGAGGAAGGATCAACTCATGAATGCTTCACTTGCCTGGTTCATTTGCTGTGTGTTTTGCGGCCGAACTTGATGATAGAAGAAGGAAGAGGAGGAAGATTGAAAGAGCATGAGAGTATAGGCCAAACTTCATTTTTGTTTTGAGCTTGTATCAGAGATCAGATGGTGGAGAAGATGAGCTTTAGGGAAGGGGTGATTGGGGATTTGGAAGCACTAGGAGCACATTGATGCACTTAAATACGTGCAAAAAGTAAGTGCCACTGTAACTCCCTTTCTTCATTTGCCTTTTGGTACATGCCACTTTTTTTGGGGGGGTTAAAGATAAGTTTTAAGTCATGCATTTTGCATGACTTTTAAGAGATGGAGAAACTAATGTTTGAAATAGGATCCACGACCGGGATGTAATCGTGACTGTTGAGTTTTCTGGAATTCGAATGATCAAGAGTTGCGATCGACTTGGTTCATGTGAATTGGTATTCGTACAAGAATTTTCCCTCGAACAGTGTGTAGTAGGAGTTTTTGAAACGTATAATCTGGTGAGGAATTGACAATTTGATTCCTTCGTAAACCCAAAAGAAAAGTCATGCTTTGCTATTAATTGATCAAGATTTTATTATAATTACATCCTGAAGATAAGGTGCTTAGTTTAGATTTGCTTAAATATGTTGGAACTTTGAACGGTTTTATAGCAAAATTCAAACAAAAAAAACCTAGACATGCTGAAGAGGGTACTGAGTTTGTCGCAAGTTAGTTCCCAAAGTGCAAAGCCAAAATTGTGCGTGGCCCCCTTTAATGTCATAAAGTGAGGAAACCGTTTCTTAAATCGAACCTACTACGATCCGGAAGGAGAGCAAGATGGAGAATTTGGAGAAAAGTATCGAAAAATTTCTAAATCTATTGCATTGGTACCAATTCAATTCTAAACATGTCAATTGGATCAATTTAGTCCTAAATATTTTTGCATTGGTACCAATTGATTTATGCTGACCTTGGATTGCAATGACAAGAACTAAGATTAGAATATTATATAAAAATAATAATGTCAAATGCAACCAAGAAAAGAGATATACTCCAAAACTAACATATGAAACTTACAAGATTAATAAGAATAAAAAAGTAATGGGGAAAAAAAGAAATTGTCTCGATATTTTTAATAAGGATGAAGTCGGGTCCATCAAGACTTCTTTGAATTTAAAACGGTTCAAAAAGTCTATTGTTTTTTCATAAAGAATAAAGAGAGTTACAAAGTTGGATTGTGTTTAAATAAATTATGGATCTATTTAATATTTATATTTTTTTAGATTTTTCCATTCTAAACTCATTTATAACTTACTAAACATAATAATTATAAAATGACTCGGTCAATTAAATTTGAATTAGGAAATGAAATTATAACTCATTTTGATAGATCCAGCAACAATGCAGTGTTGCAATTAAAGCTAAGAAACGCATAACATTTTTCGTTGGACAGCTGTAGCCCATGCCCACGTGTTTCATCTTTTGATGTGATGGTGACACGTTGGCAAGATTCTCTGAGCTGGTGCTCCGAAAAGCAACAAAACCAAGCAAAGATCACTCCAAGGCCCGAACTCCAATGGCACACTTAACTAAAATAGAGCATCTCTTTTGGAGGATTTGGGTATGTGTTTGTTTATCTATGGTTAAGAAAATTTGCTGTTAAATTAAAGCTAAAATGGAGAAAACAAAAGGTAGTCAAATACACCTTTTGTTTTATTTCTAACTCTGACTACTATTATTTCCTGTTCTTGAGATGTTTTTAGAGCACGCAACCCTCGAACTTTTTCAACCCGATCAAATTTCAACGGCCCTCGCAAATTGTTCCATCCACATTCGAACCAAATGTTCAACCGACCCGTGACCGCCCAAACTCTTGAAAGTTCGGTCTTAGAGATATCATTTCTATTGGGTATCCAACGCTTTTCATGACTTTGGAATCACATACGGGGTATTGGCATTCGAAGTCAGTTGCGATTGCATAGAATTTTCACATAGTTTTCTAGAGTTTTAAGTGGAATTCTATTGTCATTTTGACAGATAAGTAGCCTCAAATCCAAACGTTCTGGGCTTAAGAATGGACTGAAGAGGTGTGTGCCCAGGAGAGGATGGTTTCGGAAGTCGATCGGTCCAAGAAACGGTTGTGAAGTTTCTTGTCTAAGGCATAAGCCCAGAGGACAGAGCTATTGTGTCTGGGTTGGAGCCCATGAAGTACTCTTGGAGTCGGTCACAGAGGATGGAGCCCACGAACTTGAAGTACTCCTACATCTCAATTTTTTTTTTCTCAAACCTTAGTTAAATTAGATTTTAAAGCAAAAAAATGGTTAAAGGTACCCAAAGGAAAACGGAACAAAATCCAAGCTAGATTGACATTTGGTTGGAGGGGCAGCGACGAGGGCTGCCAACCCTTGCCGGTGAGCCCTCGTTTGGATCTAGGTGAGGGCCCTCATTTGCGTTGCAGCGACGATGGTGCCAACGTCACCATTACTGCACGAGGTTCGGTCCTCTCATCTACTCGATGAGGGTCATCGGCCGTTGTCGGCATCAAGGCAAAGCAAGGAACGACAACACATGAGCTTTGTCCATTTTTTAAACAAGAAAAAAGAAAATTAGCTTCTTTAAAGTTCATATCCTTTTTTTCTTCTTTTCAATTTTTCATATCGTTTTTTATGAGGCCTTTGCTTAGGGCCACATCGGGGTCGCATGTCTGTAAAAGGCAGTAAAAAAAAGTCACATCAACATCTTGCGTTAGCTAAATTGGATGTAATAACAAAAGGATTTGACTGTACTCGCTTAACAAGTTTTAAAACTTTGCATCATCCGAAAGCCTTTCGGTTGTACTTCCGCAATAAATTTCAGATCCTCCAGGCGCACTTATCTCATGGAAAAAAAAAAACGTGAGGTAGACCGTATTTCTACTCGGACAAAAACACGCCAATTGAGAGTTAGAAGAAAACGTGCAGTTAGAGAAGCCACACTCACCAACTTAAAAGGAAAAGGAGATCCTTCCCCCAGCCTCTGATATTTTTATTTTTCTAATTCTTATGTCATTGTCTTTGTTGCCGGATTTTTATTTTTTTATTTTTATTTTCTTTGTCCTAAGCACATATTTCACCTCGTTAACTAACCCCACGTGTCTCATTTCCACACTCTCGTTCGTCCCTCTTTGTTTGTTACAAGCTTGTGTATCTTACCGGTGTTGGGAAATATGCCAAGTTGTGACCCCAAGTTGTCATTACTTTCATAAGTGAAATTACATCCCACTCATTTAATAACCCTGAGCTTGAACCAGCAACGAAGTAGACCTTTACTTGTTTGCAAACTGTGTCAATTAGGTAAGGCGTCGTTATTACCATTTAATTTGCTATTAGAAAACTCTCAAGAAAAATGTTGCAGGCGTACCAAAGAAAATTCATTTGGTAGGTACAAAAACCATATGAACACGAGAAACAACATTCATATATGTCGCTTGGCGACTTTGAAATGAATATGACAAGTTTAAAAGTCTTCGGCCTTTTTTTATTGGGGCTGATTCCCTAAAAAAAAAACCTTCGGTTTTAGGCCCAATTCAAATTTTATCACCGAACTTTTTGTTTTGTCTAGAAAAAAATCCTCAACTTTCACTCTAGTCCCAAATTTGCCTACATGTCCAAAAGCCGCCACCGATTTCTTCAAGATTATCAACATCAAGAGGCTGTTGTCGTTTCATACGAAGATGAGGGTATTAATGAAGTCGTAGATTCTGATAATGAAACTCTAATTGCCCCCGATGTTTATAATTTCGAGTGAACTAGTGGGGATTTTTGGACGAGTGAGCAGATTTGGGATTAGAGTGAAATTTTTTTTGGTTGAAATTGGAGTGAAAGTTGAGAATTTGCATTTTATACCAAAAAAAGTTTAAGGGCAGAATTGGATTGAAAGAATCAAATGAAACATATAATAACAAGGGCTGAATTTGTCTTGAAGTAGGGGGAGAAAGATTCCAAGGGAAAGTGTCTCTCTAGACTCCAAACTAACTCAACTACAATCCTCCAAAAGTTTGGGGGAAGTTTTTGGGAGATTCGGTCCAATTATCGTTTATTATTTAATTTCATGCATCTTACATAATCGAAATGTCGATATCGCCATCTTAAAAAGCTCGTTCCAAGATACTTTATGGCCGTCTACACACGTAAATCTCCAATATCTTTTCACCAGAATCTTTGCAGAGCACGTCGATATTCTAGTTGCGTTGTGCAAAAATGCTTTTATTTTTGTGACATGACAATTGAACGAATGAAAATCTTTATAAAGGGATCCATCAAGAGTTATTCATGGTGATGAACATATTACCTTGTGGCTTGTCCAAGAGTTGGTTGCTCAGCTTATCCCGTATTTATTATGCTTCCGAATTCGCCCATCAATGGTAATAATCTGCCCCATTTGCTAGAGAAGGCGATTCATGAGTATAGACGACCCGTACCTTATATGATTTTCTTGGCTCAGTAGTGGGCAGGAAGATTGCTATTCCTTTCGTGGAAGAGCCCAATTCAATGGGTGGATAAGACAATATTTCTACAAATGCATCCAGCTTTTGGACAGCACTTTAAGCTCATAACCCAAGGAAACATTTCTCGAGTACAAGATTTTCTAATCATGGCACATAATTGTGGGGGATTGTGCAGATTTATCAAGAAGACAGACCAATAAAAAGCTTGCTCAGAACCGAACAATCACCATTATCCATTGAATTGTAGCAACTCATATGTTGAACTTAAAACGGTTCCTTTAAACTGTACCGACTCCCAATTCAAGTAGATCAGGAGTCTTTGGAAAGCTAACTCGATCGGTTTTATAGCTACGAAAGAGGTATTGGAGGTGAGACAATTACCTAAAAATCGCTACCAAATTGTCGTAACTTTTGAAATAGTTGCAGTGGTGAGGTACTTGCCAAACACTTCATAAAAATTGTGACCCACCTTTTCACAGCCGAAAGCTGTACTAAACAGCCTCTTAATCATAAGAAAGGCTCATTAGCAAAAAGAGTTCATTTTAAGCCATTTAAATTACAATAGTCAAGAACAATAACACTAAATAAGGAGGCACGTTCGCAGCGGAAGTCCATCACGCGTTTGATGGATCCAAAGGCACCCTCCTAAGATGGAAATTACTAAACCAACCCCACTGATTAGGTGTCAGATCTCGAACGACACGGAGAGAGAAAGAGAAACCAGAGAGCAACGAAGGGTGCGGCGGCAGCAGCGACCGGCACGAGAAGGAGCACCGACGCACGTCAGCGAGAGGTGCTGCGGTCGTCATTGCCAACGTAGTAGCTCTCAACCACTAACGCGCACATCTTCTTTACCTACCGCAACCATCTCAGCATCATGCTCCCTCCCTCTCTCTCTCTCTCTCTCCTGTGCTCACCAAACCACCTCCCCTCCCCTCCATAGAATAATCCAGCAACAGTGATCTTCTCCTTCTTCTCCAATCATCACGTCCACATCTGCTCACATCTTAACCCGCAACGTCAATCGAAACGGAAGCCGGGTCGGGTCAACTATCCAAAACGATGGGGGCATCCCCAGCTTTTTCCAAATCCGGTCGCGTCTTGCGTGTGTGGGGGAGGACAATGCTTCTCTTCTCGAGTCTGGTATCTGGCCCGAGATCGAGTCGAGGATCCGGGGTGGTTTCCAGGTGCTTTCCCAGGACCCTATTGTTTATTATCATCAAGAACTGGTTTGACTTACTTCATTTTGGTAGGTGTTGACATGGACCGAGCATGTCGTGGGGACGAGTTCAGGCTCCCGTTTGATGTCGTGGCTGGTCCAACGATTGACATTTGGATCCGATGAGACAACTTGGGCAGCTTGAGATCGAGACAAACAGACTTTCTCGATCATTTCCGGATTAGTGCATAAAGCATTAGGGCATTCATAATGAAAAGACATCCGTGGGGGCTCAATCTAATGCCAAATCTAGGGGCGCTCTAGTTTGTTTGTGAAGAGTTTTTGCATAGGAGTCGAGCAAACGAGAGAGGCGGATTTGCTTACGTGGGGGAGATTCATAATGAAAAAAGTTGACGAGGCGCAACCTAAATATTACAATATTGGATACGGAAAAGACATCGTGTGGCTCCATCTAGACGTGTGGCTCCACCTAAAGAGTGATCATCGTTTGGCCATTGTTAAAAAGAAAAGAAAAGGAAAAAAGAAAAAATATTTAAATAAATAAAATCGAGAAAATATTTAAAATTTTAAAAATTATTAATGTCAGCGTCGATCGTGCCATGTAGGATGATCGGCGTTCACATCAATGATTTCCGACCAAAATTAGCCAGATGAACTTAATTGGCTAAACATGAAAAGGTTTAAGATTCAATTAGCGTAATTAAAATGTTTGTGACTTTTTGGACAATTTTTCCGTCTTCACAACTCGTTAGTCAAAAGAACGTAGCTTGAGCCTTCTTATAAATGACCTCAGTGAAATAGCTTTTACAAACTTATTTTAGTAAGCTAATCCCCATTAGTATCATTTGATCAAGTATGATTCGCAATTGAGGTCCATAAATAAAGGGAGACGGGGAACAAAAGGAGGGAGAAGAAAAAAGGCAAAGAAAGAGTTCAACAAAATCAAATTTATATCTAGTTTCAAATTCATAGCGTGCAGTAGTTATTTGAAAAATGATTGATTCTAAAGAGCACTTCTAAGTCAAATTCTTTCACCAGTTGTGTTCGTATGCTGATATGTGCACCCATTCCATTTTATTTATTGGCGAATCGTAATGATGGGTTTGGTTCAGCATTTGAAAGGAATTTTCAGCCCAAAAGCTCCTTTGTGAAATGCTGAATTATTTGGCAAGTTTTTTCAATGAAGCATTCAGCCAAATGTTGGCCTTAGGAAGGCTGAAATGCTCAAAGCTGAATGCTTAATGCTAATTCATCCAACATTGAGCATTTCAACCTTCACAAAGCCAGTATTTGGCCAAATACTCCCTTGAAAAAACTTATGAAACAGTTCAGGATTTTACAAATGAGCTTTCAAGATGAAAGCCCATTCCAAATGCTGAACCAAACCCACCTTTAATCCATCGCGATCCAACCTTGCTTGTGAAAATTTCGGTTGTCGTGGTGCCAAATTGTTAAAACTACTAAATAAGCTCACGAAAAAAAAACATTGATCTTCCACGAAATTGCTCCATTGCACATGCTAATCAGATGCAGAAAATTCGAATCCATTAATAGATCCCATGTGAAGGTAAACAGATTCATAAATGCATGCAATGGTGTGATAAAGAAAGGGAGAAACCAATGAACACAAAAGGGACGAAGCATGTCTACTAAAAAGGCGGATTTGATGCTGATTGGTGGATGCGTTTCCGAGAGTAGTAGCTGCAAGAGGTAGAGAAAAATTAAAGAGCAAAAGAGAGAAAATGACACGAATGTTCCCTGAACTTTGGCCCAACGTGCAATATGATCTCTGAATTTTTAATTTATTTACTATGGTCCTTGAATTTTAATTCAATGTGTAATGTGGTTTCCAAATTTTTAATTTATTCAATTTAATTCCTATGTTGTCACTGATATTAAATTAATGGAAAAACTACATTGAACATCTTCATATAATTCAGGATTACATTGCATAGGTTATAAAAGTTCAAGAATCACTTGAACAAATTAAAAATTCAAAGACCATATTGAATATTATGCTAAAGTTAAGGGATAACATTGAATAAATTAAAAAAATTAAAAATCATGTCGTATAACCAAAATTTAAGAATCATTTATATCATTATAAAAATAAAAAAAAAGGAAGAGGATGCAGAAATGGACAGGACTAGTAGCCAAAACCAAACCATATGCGGGTATCCTTTCTTTGTTCGAGGACGGACACGGTGGTCCTCCCTCCCACGGCCCCCGCCACCTACCACTTGCCAGTCCCGAGCGTCGGGTCCAACGCACGCGCTCACTGGTTTTTTTTACTTCGGTGGATCCATCCATCACGTGAAGTTCCCCTGCTTCATTAGATACCTGGCTGGGTCTAGTGTTCCGAATAGGATTTTGTTGAGACGGCAGGGACACAATTAAGTAATCGCGTAGAAGTAGATGTGGTAATTTTTCAAGGATTGTGACGTCTTCTGTGATATGATGCATAAGTAAAATTTTGAAAATTAATTACTTCTCAATTAAGTATGCTTAAGAGTAGCCGAGTTTACAACGAGAGACGTACTATTAAGCGCCTTAAGAAATTTTTTACTTATTTATGATAAAGGAAGAGTTCATTTCCAAGTACTGATTATTATATATATTATGAAAAAATGTGCTTCTCCGAATTTATTGATTCCTCCTCTCCAGTTATTCGATACATGTTTTCATGATTCATGGGCACGAGCATGCAGATACCCCCTTTTGTTTTTTTTAAATGCCCCGAAACACTCTGCGAATCTTACGAACTAATTCAATTGGATTTTTGGCTGTGCAAGTGGCCCTAACTCACGATGATTTCCAAGTAATTATAAGATTGGGACATGTTCACGATAAGTCCTAAAACTTATAGGGAAAGTGCGTTTGAGTCCTAAAACTTATAAAAGATTCAAACAAGTCCTAAAACTTATCAAAATGTTACATTCGAGTCCTTTCCATTAACACCGTCAACTAAGCAAACAGAAAATGCTGATGTGTCATTTTTAATTAATTTCTCTTTCCTACGTGGCATTTTTAAATATTTTTCTTTTTCAAATAATATTTAAATTAAATTAAAAAACTAAAAATAGACAAAACTAAAAAAAAAAAGGGAAAAGGAAGGGGTATGGTAGGCCTCGCCGGTGAGGCACTGCCGCCAGCGCCGCCCATTGTCGGAGGGGCCGGCGAAGGTCGTCGGCCCTGGGCGAGGGTGGCCGGCCCCGAGCGAGGCCTAGCCGACCCTCGGCTAGGGCCGGCGAGCCTAGCCCAGAAGTGGGTCGAGAAACCTAGATATGGGCGACCCACTTTTGGGCGACGTCGGCCATCGCGTGAGGCCTTCGCTCGTGTACTGTGCACGAGAGAGAGAGAGAGAGATGTCGCCGCCGCTCGCATACTGCGCGAGGGAGGAGAAGCTGTGTATGAGATGGGTGGAGAAGTACTTCAAGGACTGCCTGTGTAGCGCCAGGGACGAGGTGTTGTTCCCATTCGAGCTGGTGAGCCTGGTGTGCTGGGGCGTCGCTGAGATCCCCCAGATTGTCACCAACTTCCGCACCAAGTCCAGCCATGGCGTCTCCTTGGTCTGCCTCGGGCGAGCCTCGTTGACCCTCACCGACCCCTCGCGATGGCCGGCGTCGCTCAGAAGTGGGTTGCCCAGATCTGGGTTTCTCGATCCACTTTTGGGTGAGGCTTGCCGGCCCCTTCGGCAATGGGCGGCGCCGACGGCAGTGCCTCACCGGTGAGGCCTGCCATTCCCCCTCCTTTTCCCTTTTTTTTTTTCTTCAGTTTTGTCTATTTTTATTAAAATGTTAGTTTTTTTATTTAATGTAAATATGATTTGGAAAAGAAAAATATTAAAAAAATGCCAAGTAGAAAATAAGAAATAATTAAAAATGACACGTTAATATTTTCTGTTAGCTTAGTTGACGGAGTTAACGGATAGGATTCGAATGTAACATTTTGATAAGTTTTAGAATTTATTTGAACTTTTTGTAAATTTTAGGAGGGAAAATGACACAAATGGTCCCTGAACTTTGGCTCAATGTGCAATTTGATCCCTGAACTTTCAATTTGACACAAATGGTCCCTGAACTTTAGCTCAATGTTCACAAATGGTCCCTGAACTTTCAATTTGACACAAATGGTCCCTAAACTTTCGATAGATGTTCAAATTAGTCCCTGAACTATATGAAGATGTTCAACAAGGTCCTTCCATTATTTTAAGTTTAAGGACCATTTGTGAACATTGAGCTAAAGTTCAGGGACTAGTCTAAACATGTACCAAAAGTTCAGAAACTATTTGTGTCAAATTGAAAGTTCAGGGACCATTTATGAATATTGAGTTAAAGTTCAGGGACCATTTGTGTCAAATTGAAAGTTCAGGGACCAAATTGCATATTGAGCCAAAGTTCAGGGACTATTTGTGTTATTATCCCATTTTAGGACTCAACGCACTTTGCCTCTAAATTTTAAGACTTATTGTGAACATATCCCTATAAGATTTGAATGCTTTGAGTTTCCGACTTTCTAAGTTGAGAATTCCTGAATCTAAGCCCGTTGCAATCAGAAAAGCGCCCCACAGCAACACATATTGGTTGGGGACCGTGACCTTGATGACGTAAGGAAAAAAAGACACGTTATTCTCGCCTATTATCAAATTATATCATATCAAATCAAATCAAATGAATATGTGCTGCATCTAGGAGCACCACATCACACCTACCACCGCTTGATATAAATTGATTTATCTGAGGCCCCGACCCCATCGCCTGGTTGGCACGCACACATCAACACGAAAGGCGCTATCGGCGGGGCTCGCAAGAGCGAAACGGAGCGCGAGCGAATAGCCAAAAGCGAGGGGAGGAGCCGCGAGACATCGAGAACGACGATGCAATTCAATTGTACAGTTCACCAGAATACAGAGATCTCAACATTCAAGCAGGAATAAAAGGGCGGAAATGTCGACGGTCTCTTGCGACGATATGGAACGAACTCAGTTACCCAGTTCAAGAACACAACAGGAGAAGACAGATTGAGCGGGCTAACTGTGGGTTTTCGGGTTCTTACACGTAACAACCACGAATTCAGACAAGCCTAACATCAATCTTCTTCGCCCTCTCTACCTACGCAGCTTCACATATTTACCCACCAACTCGGTTTTTTGCTTTCTTGGTTGGTGTCTCACATTCATTCACGAACAAGCCCAACCCCCCACCAATTAAAGAAAAGAAAGATCGACAAAGAAATGAAACAATGGACTAGGAAGAAGAGAAGGTAAACGAAAAATCCTCTGTTTGTGCAGTAGACGGTATTTAATAATTAACACTTGCTGTGTTTATTTTTCGATTTTTTTTTCTTTTTTGGAAATTTTACTTTGAATTTGATTTTTCTTTCTTGGGGGTGGGCTAATCTCCTCTGGAAGGACACCATGGCGTCATGTCCATGGGATAACTCCCCAAGACCCTGAGGAAGGAGGTGAACTCCTGCACTTCGGCTAGCGCGTTCTGGGCCCTGACCTCCGCGAGCGACGCCTCGAAGTCGACGTAGAACATGTACTCGAAGTGCTTCGCCGTGCCGACGTTGGCGTCGTCGACGAGCCGGATGGGACGGTTACGGTGGGGCCTCGACTCGATCTTGGTCAGGCTGATGTTCCGGAACGCGAACGCCGAGAGCACCTTGAACAGCACGCTCGTCCCCTTGTCGTGCGCGAACACGATGCTCGTCTTGAACGGCCGGTCCGTCCGCGGGATGATGGGCTCACGCGCCAGCATCACGAACCGGGTCACGTTGCTCGAGTCGTCCTGGATCCCGTCCGCCAGGATCTGGAGCCCGTACAGCTCCGCCGCGCGGGCGCTCGCGATCGCCGCCGTGTCGCGGAGGTTGTTCGCCGCGATGTACTCCGCGGCCCCGGCTGTGTCGTCCACGGCCTCGCGCGCCGCCTGCGGGGCCAGCTTCGTCAGGGTGTGCTCGCACTGGGAGAGCGCCTGCGGGTGCGAGATCACGCGCGAGAGGTACTCCACGCGCGTGCCGGGGAGCGCGAGGAGGCAATGGTGGACCGGGAGCTGGACCTCGCCGACGATGTGGAGGCGGTGGCGGAGGAGGAGGTCGTAGTTCCGGTGGATCGAGCCGCCGAGGGAGTTCTCCACCGGCAAGACAGCGCGGTCCGCGATCCAGAGCTCCACGGCCTGGAAGGCGACCTCGAACTGGTCGCACGGGATTGCTTCGCAGTTCGGATAGGCTTTCCCGGCGGCTGCTTCGGAGTAGGCTCCGGGGACGCCCTGGTAGGCCACGCGGAGCTGAGAGCCGTGCATCGGAGCCGGGGACAGGTCCGTGATGGTGAGCGGCTTAGGCGGCTGGGGGGCGGTAGGGGAGAGCTTGTTGTTGGCGTCGATGGGGACGAGGGTGAGGTCGACGGCGGCCTTGTGCCCGTTGACGGAGGCGACGCTATCGGCTCGGCCGCCGTCGGTGTCGTCGGCGGTGGAGGGGGGCTGCTTGTCCTGGGAGATGATCTTGCTGGCGAGGATGGCGCAGGAGCTCTGCCAGTCGGCTTTGCAGGAGCCGACGCCGTGGGGGTAGTGGACCGAGTCGGACCGGTAGGCGCACCGAGTAGCGTGGGCGGCGGCGACCCGGGCGAGTTGCGCTGGGCGGGGGGTCGGACGGATGACGGACCTGAGGCTGGTCGGAGTTTGAGGCAATAGAGACTGCATTTTGTGGGTACGACACCTCGAATGAGAAGGAAAGGGAGGAGAAATTGGAGAGGGAAAACGTGGGAAACAAATAGCTACTACAAAATAAAGAAGGAGATAAAAAGCTTGGAGTTTCTTCTCGGGCGAGAAGGGAACCTCAAGCTGAGGAGAGAGGGGGGAGAGGAGGGGGTTCTTATATGAGAGGAAGGCCATGGGGGAGTAGGGGGAGACTTGAGAGGAGGAGGAGAGGATTGGTGAGGAAGTGGTTCGGTCAATCTTTCACCTACCCCTTCTTCGTTCCTTCTCTTTCCATCCCCCCTCTCCTCTCTTTTTTTCTTTTTTCTTTCTTCTTTTTTATCATTTCGACAATCAACGTGTGCCTGATTAGGGGTGAGCACCACCCAAATTGGACCGAACCAGCCGCTTCTAAGCGGTTCCCAATTCCTAAAACTTGAAACTTATGACAATATCCGATTTCTCCCTCCCCTTCCTTTCTCCTTTTTCATTGGCTGGTTTGGTTCTCTGGTTTTTTTTTTTTTTCTTGTTTTCCTCCCATTTTGAGGGCTTTTCTCTTCTGATTTAATATAAATCTGGAAGCTTCTCTCCCGTTTCGATGCGGTTTCTATGCCAATCTAGTCTAAATTTGGAGATTTTTGCACGTGTGATTTTGGAGTTTCACTTCCTTCAGATTTCGTTAGTGTATAAGTCCAATTTTGAAGGAGTTTTGTGAAAGTTTCGCTCTTATAGATATCAGATTTGTGTTTGTTCAACCTTGTTACTCTGAACATCAATGGTATTAGGGATGCCGAATCAAGGCGTGCATGACAAAGCCATAGCAACAAATAGAGATCTTGGTGTGTGCTCATTATTGAAGACGGCTTTAGTAATCGGCCGTTGATTTTGGTTTGAAGAAGTAATAAATCTGAATTTTGAGCATCTGACCCCGAACTTTGTTTTGATGATTCATCTTGTTATTTAGAGTCCATTTTGATTTGAATTTGTTTGGGATTTTTCTTGATTTGCAGTTGGACTATGATGTTTCTGTCTTGTATTCAAGTACAGTCCAATATTCGACGAAAAAAAAAAAACTACAGTCCAATACGAACGAAACGCTCCCCCTATTTTGGATCGTGCGGCGTCCATGGCCACACGCCTTCCCGGCAATTCATGTCAGCATGTGCAACACAACAGATGAATTGAAGTCCACGGCCGCACATGACACATGCTGCTTCCCTTCCCCCCCCCCCCCCCCCCCCCCTATGGAAAATTCAGGTCTTCGTCTTCGTCGCGTCTTCACGTGACTGCTTTGCAATTGCGCCGTTTATGTCCTCCCCTATCCTTTTCCCATGCCTTTTGCGTTTGGCGACGAAGATAGCGTGAAACGTCGTAGAGCCCCATGTAAGGACATGTCACGGCGATTTCATTTCGTTACGACGATGTGCCGTAAGGCTGCATGACACACGGATTGTACCTATTGATACACACCCACACAAAATCGGTTATTATCGACGGGCGACATACTTAGTCGATGAGATGAGAGCTTGGTGCCGACATAAGTCATCAATGAACCGAACAATCGACAGTTCAAAAGAAATCCACAATTTGCCGATAAAGTCATTGATGATGGACATCACGTGTTATATACGAGAACCATCAGTAGTCGACGAGGTCATTGACATCAACATGAAACTATCAAGTGGTGGAGTCCATATTTTTGGATTTGTAACTTATCGTAGATAATTTTTGCTAGATAATAGAAGATTGCGGATATAGTGCAACTTATTGTAACAACATATAGGATTAGGACGATATTTGTTCATCATATTCAATAACGGATTGTAAATCACCGTGATTGTGGGGTATAAATACCCTTGTTGTATTCTTTTAAAACCTCTTGAACAATCAACGAAACAACTTCACCTTATTGTATAACTTTTTTTTTACGACACATTTCTTTACTTTATTATAATAATACGTCGTAAAGCCATTTTAAGACATGTTATGACATATTGCACTTAATTTAATACGATGTGTTGTAAGGTTCTAAGACATATTGGATGCACCATAGAAATACCCTCCTCTGATGACCTTCCCATGGAATCGGTCATCGTTTAATCAAACTAATCTGAGCTTCCACAGTCTCCAAATCGTTTTTTCTCGAATAGACCATCGAATCAATTAAGAATAATATATACTTTGTATAAGAGTTATGACAAAATGCACATGCACGAGGAACTACAACCGCTATAGAGCACCATTGTTTGGTACCCGTTTTAGGCTCTAAACATCTTAAATGCAACATCTTGGTGGAATGGAATGGAGTGGTATGAAATGACAATGCCAACGGTAAGACTGGATAAGATTACTATATCTGTTTATAATAATTGATATGCCCTAAACAAATCCTAACTACAATTGATAACAAATTATAAAATTAATCCAAAAACATGAAGTATGGTTTTTGATATAGTTTTAAAATTTATAACTTTGGTGTTATTTCTATTTTGATATTTTGATAATACTAATCATCAGCAGTTAACATTTTTTTAGCTATTCAATTTTATTGATTAATATCTCGGTTAGCAGAAAAGGAAAGAAATTCCTCCCCTTACGTGGAGGACCCACCATTGCACCTGGAAGGGCGTGTCGTTTGTCTTTGGTACCTGTTCCAAAAATACAAAAAAGAAAAGGCCTCCATTTTACACATATTTGGCACAGAGGACATCTCATGCATATATTAACCCCAATGCGGACTTGTGTGAAGTATAAACTTCTTTAATTGTTCAGATTTAATTCACAATATATTCCATACTCGTGTAACAATTTCTTATCCCTGACTTAGTCTATTTTAGATGATTTTGACAGAGTTGATGGCATTTATGTCAATGAACTGAAAGCACCCATATCTATAAAGTCGACACGTGCAGACTCCGAATAAATACAAGGACGTGACATCAAATTTATCTATTGTACTTTGTTTTTGGGAATCTTCAAGTTTTCAAGGAAGGAATTGTCCAATCAATTGTAAACTTATTATATGGATGTCAATTTAGTCATAAATTTTTAATTTTACCAATTTAGTTCTAACTATTTGCGTGAAATTTCAATGTAGTCATTCTGACTAATTTTCGTTGAAAATTGCTAACGTGTAGGACAGCTGGCGATGATTAGACCGTTGCACCAGCAATTTTTGGAAATTGATTGGAACGACTCTATTACGGTTTTGCGAATAGGTTGAGGGTTAAATTAGCAAAATAAAAAAGTTCAGAATCAAATTGATATATGCACAGTAGATTTAAAACTTATTGGGTAATTTCTCCACCCAAGAGCTTTTCGGCTTGCATGATGAATATCGATGATATATAAAGGCAACATAAAAGAAGGATTCAACCATGGAAAATGAAGTCATGGTGTTGTGGATTTCAGTATTTTTCATGATTGAAGGACGGGTTCGCTTAAATTGTAAGATAGTTGAGCCTCACGTGCCATAGAGCATGGGACCTAAATGTAGACTGTCGTTAAGTATAAGCAGCCAAAAAAATCACCTAGAAAGTTGTTGACGACCAACTATGATGGCTGGCAAAGGAGCTCTTGGGATAGGCCCTCTCAAATATGTCTGGTAACAGATGAATTTCCTTTTACGTATATCGACTATCGATTCACTTAAGTCTCACAACTATAGGGATTCATCGGACGCATATAGATCGGTCTTGTGCAGGTTATACCCTACCAAAGTAGCCGATAAATTAATTCCTAGAGTGTCGGCCAAGAGCCTCCAGCCTTAGGATGCTTAAGTCTGAGCTTCTCTATCGTCAAATTCATCGAGGCCATTGAAGAAGCATAAACCTATTCGACTTCCGATTTTCTAGTGTGAGCATACCGAGGCAAGTGTCGATCGGTGGGACTGATTGATTCTCGGTTGCTCGGGAAATGCTTGTCGAGTCTTCAGCTCACGGATAGCTTACGGTAACAATTTTTTAACATAAAATTTTCATAATCAATGCTTTCGATTGACTTGGTTCACGATTAAAGTCTGTCTACAACCCCCACTGACCAACAATCCAATGGATAAACGGTACACAATAACGCAGCTAGTAAATGTGCCACGTCAACGTGGTCCAAAAGCTCCGACCAAAAAAAGAAAAAGGTGGTCCAAAAGGACCGATTTTAAAACGATGGCGAGACAATGAGAGAGCTGCATGGGCGGGCCCTTGCGGAAAATTGAAGGATTGAGGGTTGGACTGGGCCGGACCGATTTAAATAGGCTCGACCCAGGCGTAGTTGTAAAATTTCGCAGTTTTCTATTGTCCTTCTTTTAATCCTCATAAAACACACACACACACACATATAGTCAAACATAAAGTTTGTCCAAAAAAAAAAAAAACATAAAGAACTCATTGTAGGAAGGGCACAAAAGAATGGATACATTTCAGACATGACAAACTATTATTGATAATATGGTCCAACCCGACTCTGCCACATCGTTCATTCATTAAGCATGCTGAATTCGTAACCTAATTTTAGCAATATGTAACCTTATTCGGAACTAAGCAAAGGCTTGGCTTGTCGGAAAAAAACGATTACTTAGGAAAGCAAGACCGGCGGGTAAGTCCTTCGAAATGCACTGTCATGATCCTAATTGTGCAAATACGGGACTTCAACGTGTGGTTTATATGGTCTTGGGCACTCCCACCACTCCCACCTTAATAGCTAACTTTTGGGATGCGGTTCCTAAGATCCCTACTGTAAATTTGGTGCATGTCCCGTGACATTTTTCCCACTTGAGAAATTAAATAATTAGAAGGGCAGAAGCACTTGATGAAGACTAGAGACAAAGCCAACAACTGAAAAAGCTCCAAATGCTAGTCACTGAATGAGAATTTGTATAATCACTTCGGGTTTGGGATGAACTGAGTTGACTAGGATGCCTAATTTCTTTTGCCTCCTTTATCAAAACCTTCTCGATGAGGATTTCCATAGGTTTGACAGTTAAGTGAACGCCACATGCGTAGGTACAAATGGGGCGTTCAAGTTTACTCGCAGAGACAACATTGGTGAAACAATCAAAGGGTGAGGTAGGAATAAGAGGCATGCGTTGTCTAAAAGTAGGTGGTAGAAGCGTAGAGGGGAGGGCTCTTAACGATGACATGAGCTAACGGTAGACCGGAGAGTAGCAAAAACAAGACTCACCTACCCCGCGACACGCAAAGCTTTTACCAATCGACTCAATTTGTCGCGTCGAGATGCGGTAATGAAAGGAGCGTAGCAGGAATCCAACCCTGTTCATATATGATAAAAGTAAGAACAACAGCATTTTCTTTTCGGTTGGTCATGTTTTTAACCAGGGTGGTATGAGTGCAAGTTCGTGCAATGTTGGTGTAGTGCGAATTCATCAAGTTACTTTCGACGGAGATGGAACGGTGTTGGTCAACTTGAGATCATATTATTCGCATAAAAACAATGGATTTCATTTAATGTTCTTCTAAAGTTAAAAGAAAAGGGGTCGTCGTTTATTAAAAAGCTAATGGAATAATTCAGCATGGAAAGTTGGTTTTCTTGATTACAAAAATTAATTTGGACCCGAATGAGCTAATACTAAAATTAGGCCTTTGTCTATATTTAATTGCAAGTAAATTTTGGAGGGGGACATGTGGGCCTAGGTGAACATGGGCCCTGTCCCGACGGGCTTTTGAGTGGGCTGGTACTGTAGGATATGGATCGGATGATCCGGCCCATGGTTAAGAGAAGAACATAACCTGGCCGATATCTATTAGGGCTTAATATATAAAATCGGATCCAAACCTGCTCCTCGCACGCCCCTCCACCTCCATTAAACCCTGCACCGTCCTCCGACGGCGGCGAGGCGAAGCGAGGCGCCGAAACGAAACCTGTAAGGCAACCCCCTCTCTCTCTCTCTCTCCCTCTGAGCTCTGAGCTCTGTCTTCGTCTTTCTCAATAAGCCGCGAAGATTGCTGGGTTGCGTCCTGATTTCGCGAGCGTAGCACGCTCGTTTGATTTCGGGTGGTGTTAGGGTTTCGTTTTTTTTTTCCGTTTCTTTCCGAGGTCATTGGGTTTCAGCATCGTGTCATGGTGCTACCTCGAACTCTGGCATGTCTCTCTTTTGCATCGCGATTGCCGATTTTCCATCGCGTGTTCTAGGGCTTGTCCGTTGCGGAGTTATGAATCGAGTTTGTTCATGCAGTTTAATTTATGCTTTGCGTTTTCTCACGCGACAGTGAAGCGTTGTGTATCTGCTGCTGTAGTTTGTGAGATGTGAGAAGTTGGTGAAGAATGTTTCTGAATGTTTATTGGGTTCTCTGGGGACCTGTTATAGAGACTGCTCACTTTCTTTCCCTCGTCCAGGAAATTTATGTTTCGATTTGACGTGGAAACACAATGAGGTTGGAAAAGTGCTGGTTCTGTTCCTCCACCGTATACCCCGGCCATGGTATCCAGTTCGTTCGAAACGATGCGAAGGTATGTCTTAGCAGCTTGTGCTTCGAAATCTTCCTTAGGTGTATCATGGAGAACTTCTCCCACTTTGGCTGGGTTTACTGCAATTTCTGTAAATACCGGAAATGCATGCTGTCATCTTCCTTTGTTCTATTGCAACTGGCATTATGTTTTTTCTTCATTGGATGCATTCAATGAGACTGGTGGCAGTTCGTTGTTATTGGGCTTCTAGAGGGGTAGAACACTGGGAGTTTGGATGAACGCCTGAATCGGAATTGGGATGAACGCCCTGATTGTCTATGTCTGTGCAGATATTCCGGTTTTGTAGATCCAAATGCCACAAGAACTTTAAGATGAAGAGAAATCCTCGGAAGGTAAAATGGACCAAGGCCTATAGGCGATTACATGGGAAAGATATGACACAGGTAAACATAGTGGTTTGATCTTTTGATGTTTCTTTGTGATCTCATTTATCAATTACTTCTTTTCTTGGCTGTACACATGTCTTGTTTTTCTGTGTGACGAGAGTCTATAGAGTATTTTGGTCGACTGATCTTGACTCCCTCTATGCTCTGTTCCTCTTCAAGGATTCGACTTTTGAATTTGAGAGGAAGAGAAATCGGCCAGAGAGGTATGATAGGAATCTGGCGGAGAACACGTTGAAGGCCATTAAGAAGATAGACAAGGTTAGAGTTGATAGGGAGGCGAGGCACCACACGCTCAGGTATTAGCTCTTTTCTTTTAAACTTTTTCTAGAAACAGATTAGTTCTTGCTCTCTCTCTCTCTCTCTCTCTCTCTCTCTCTCTGTGTTCCTTTTTGTGTTCTGCCACATGACAATGGAGTAATTTGTGTCCCGGTTAAATGGCAGAATGAAGGGCAAGAAAGCAAAGGAGCAGAGAGAGGCAGCGAAGGAGTTGGAGCAAGGAATTCACCTGGTCAAAGCTCCATCAGTACTTCAAGAGGAGCCATCTCTCACTCTGCCCAAGATCAAGGTCAAGGTTTCTCATCAAGAATCTCAGGAAAATCGAGCGATGGAAGAATGATATCATCATCGGAACCAGTCCCATATACATTTGTTTCATTTCTAGAATTGAGGTCATATCAATTTTCCCCTGTTCCGTTACTTGTAAGGGTGTCATAAACTTATCTGGTTTTGGTCTGAAAACTCCAACTTCTCTCTCTCTCTCTCTCTCTCTCTCTGATGTTTAATGATTGTGACTTAAGACCAGTGCAGGCTGCTGGTTCTTTTCCTTTTTGAGTTAGTATGTTAAGGAGACCTCCCATCAAGAGGAATGTAGTATGTTCGGATTGGATGTTCATAAGTTGAAAGTTTGGGAGCCTTCATGAATTCTAAAGTCTATCCTTGTTTTCAATTGTTCAGTTGCATTCGTTCTCACTTCTGCTGTCTGGTGAAATATGTAAGGCTGTACATATATTACCATCAGGAGGGTAAGATACTTGTTTGTTCCTCTTGTGGTGAGTTTTAAGTTTTTCAAGTAAAGATTATGATGCGGTAGATTTTCTTTTGGCTGTATCTTTTGTGGCTGCTGTTTTTTCAGGCATGTTGGAAGCAGGCAATTTATTGCTGACAATCTGATTTTCAGCAACTTTGCTGAAATTTATTCCCGAATTAAAGCCGACAATGGTTTATATACCTTATTTCTCCTTGTCTTGGAAGACAGAGGAGGTATGCAAAGAAGACTCATTTCCGGCAACTCCTGGTAGTGGTGTGTAGGAAATATCTTACAAACGGTGATGGATGAACCGACTGGTTGATGAAACGGATACACGGTCATTGGAAAGGATGAAACTCGAATTAGCTCTGCATGATTCCGCTGTAGTAGCAAATTATTGAGGTGGGAGAGAACGCAAGGCTCTCCATCGGTGGGGACAGTGTGCTCTCCCTGACATATTTCCTATATTGAATGGCGTACCCGTTTTGCTGGTGAACCAGATTGGCATTACAAAATTGACATTGACAGAAAGTGAACTTGGAGGGTTAATAGTACTGCCTTAGCCTTTTTGCTTGAGTCCATCTCATGGTGCGTTGTCTTTAGCGGGAAAGCTGGACTCTTTGTTTGACCAAGGTTTCTTGTTCTGCTTATGTAATGGGATCGCTCTGCAGAAACCCTTGTTATGCAAATTGAGGTTAACAAATTTACAGCTCGACAGAGCAGAATTACCTCCAGTTTTTTCCACTCTCAAGTTACCTAGTGAATTTTGTTGGTGAGCTTCATGTGCAAAATGAAACTGGAATTCTTAATTTGGTCGAATATTTCCGTAGTCGCACGCGTGATGGTGCCTGTTACAATGTTCATGTCGCCTACTCTTTTAAAGGGTTTTTCTGTGTCGTTCGACTTAGGACTTAATTTGCAGCAATCTTGCTGAAAACCAGAATTGGCCAGAATGGATCATCTGCTACTAATCTTTGGAGTGTGAGAAAACATTCTTGATCTGCAAATTCTTCCGTGTCCATGGTATAGTTATTTCTTGTAAGCATGAGTAATGCTGCGCGTGCGCGCAAAGTCTTCATATGCTCAGCACGACACCATTATTTTGTTGATGTCTAGAAGTTTGATGGAAGTTGTGTAAAGATGGGCGAGGTAACACCTCTAATGACGTAACGAACTGATGCAAGTAAGATCCGGAGAATTATTGTGTCGCTCTCGCGAATCGATTCCTGTCTTCTGTTAACAGGGCAGTAGAACGGACAGTTTAACAATTTGCAAGAAGCAACCAGGGAAGAAACTTTCATGGGCTTTTGGGAATTGATATATTCTCTTCGGGCTTGCGAGGTTCAATAATGATGGTGGAAGACCCGGGATTAGTTTAATCCTGTGTGTTAAACAAGAGGCTCGCATGGGGGAAACTGAGTTGCACATGCTTCTGGCAGATGAGATGTCAATTCTCATTTTCTTAATGGATTCAGCACCTCGAGGGATAATTAATGAAGCCAAATGAGGGTGTTGCAGGAGGAAGACAGAACATTGAAACGAGGAGAGAATTGGAAGCAACTGGATTTTTTTTTTCGCTTCTATTTTTCTTGGGGCGTTTTGGTTGGCTATGCTTTGCATACCTGATGTTAATAAATAGTGGTAATGTACTTGTGTGAAGTAGTTGCACATGACCATTCAAAGTAGCAAGCAACTTGCGTCCAAGTCTTGCCTTTACACCCTTAAACGTGACCTTGATTTCAGGGAATTGTTTGCTAGAGCATTGCTATTCTGTAAGTCATTGAATAGTTAGGTCAAGTTAGTAATCAAAATAGGTTTTTCCACCTTGAATTAATTGCTGGTCCTCTGTCCTTTTGGAGTTTCTTGGTCTTTCAAGCTAACAACTTTTAATCTTTCTCCCTTACCCAAAAAAACTTTTAATCTTTCTTTGAGCCTTTTTAACAAATTACAGAAATCAATTAGCTGCTGAATCCAATCCATCTATGTTTCGGCTTGTGTACTAGACGGAAACCCCTCACGGACCCTTTCGTTCACGAGCTCCGAGCGTGCGAATCGAGATCAGCGAAACGAAAGTTTTGACGATCCACAGGAGAAGGAACATGGAGTTCACTTCAATTGTGGCTTAGTCTTGAGGCTTCTGATCGTGGCTACCAAAACCGTTGACCAAGACCGCTTACCGGAATTTTTCCTGGATATTATTCTGACTTCCCAAGTCGCGGCATTAATGACATAATTTGTTCCTTATTTTACATAGAGAGTTGCACCATCCATGACATAATTCCTATTCTTTTATGAAGCATAAGCAGTAGTCGTTGTTAAGCAACCTCGTCATTAAGCTAGCTCTTATCTATGAGCTGGTCTTCTTCCTCCATATTCTTACTTACCCCCTTTTTTTTTTTTTTTTAATTTGGTGTGTTAGTGGGTCGTTTTTGAGATTCTTATGGGCACGTTCACCTAGTTCCATGAGGTTTCCTTAAAAAATATATAAAAGAGAAATAAAAGGAATGAAAGATGCTTCAAGGGTCAGGTTGGGGTTGTGAAGAATTTCTTGTATGGTATAAAGTGCGCATGAAGAGAAGATTTTCTTAGTGAGCGGGGTTCCATTGTCTTGATCATTTGTTGCTCTCACGTTTTATGGTATGACAAGGGCATTTGGCGGCTGCCATTTGATTATGCAGTCCTTTTTATCACATACCCTGAAAAAAGAAAAGGAAAAATAAAGATGCCGAGGACAAAGAAATGAAAGATTTGGAGTGCATATTCTCAAGATCAAGACTCCAACAAGAATAAAGCCATATCTTGAACCTTGGGGAGGAGTAAGATATCTCGGCGACATGTGGATCGTGCATCGGCCGTCTGATATCGCCAGGTCACGACTCATGAGTTCATAGGATCCACAAGATTGGAGCTCTTGATGATGTTCTGAAACATGTCGTTGTGTCTGCTTCAATTAATTTTACTAGGAAATGCAATTAACGGTATCATGCTCTCTTACTTTGTTCCTTTTTTTTTCCCCCTTTTGCCTTTTTGAGGTAGTGGGTGCTCTGCTCTGCTTTCAAGGTATCCTTATGAGCTTCAGTTCCTCTGCACTTGTAATACCATGTAGTTCTGGTCTCTATTGCTGGTAAATTTGAAGGAAGTAGTACCATCTGCTGCAGAATCTAGACAAGATGGCTCGTGCAATTGGCTGGCACAGCTTTCAAGAACAGTTCAATCCACTAGATGCTTTCCCACTTTTTTCATTTAGCAGATTCAGCCTCTTTCTGATTCTGGACGATGTACTTGGTCATAATTATGGAACGTGCCCAAAGACCAGACCTTCTGGGGTCCAGAACCTTAAAAGCATGCCTCCTAACCTTCACTCATTTTGTGCCTAAAGGAGTAATATGGGGATCCTCTGTTATTTTCTTTCGTGACAGATTCTCCATCGCCTGTCCATTTCTTCATTCAAAGCCGACACATGTCTAAATAATGCTTCCACATTTACATTTCTTGGTCAGTGATCAACATTTAATGAAAAGCTCACCCTTAAGTCCACTTGTTCAACAACCAGCCCTTCCTTTTCAAATCCATACGACTTTTGTTGTCTTGCTTCACTTGCAACTCTAATCTCTCCCGGACATATCTAATCATCAATTTCCGCAAATTGCAGAAAAAATCATAATCTTGAACAGCTTCAGTTGGGCTGGTCGCTGTAGGCGCGAGCTTATTCACTGTCGAGAAAAGGGTGATGTGAGAAATGTCAGAGCATTATCCCAAATAGGAGGTTCACCATTTTTTGCCCTGGTTTAAATGTTCCTCTCCCCAACTGAAGCCTTGATGATTTTTTGTGCAAGGAGGGTTGAGCTGCGCCTATTAAAATAGTCACACTATTTTCCCATCCTATATCCAATATCTAACTCTTAACAATGTGGATCAAAAGCAAAAGGGTACAAAAGCAGAAGATAAAGAGAGATTTCCGGCTCTCGAACTTTATGGCTTGCTTTTAATCATAAGGTGTGTTGGGGAGTAGGTTTGGTGGGTATGCAGACAATTTATTTCGTGGGGTCAACCGACTTCGGTGTGATCATCCCATTCCTCATCTCATTTTTTAACTCCCAAAAAAGAGAAACTTCCAGACATCAAAATTGTCCAAACAGCCACTCATCAACCTCAATCATGTCACACCCTATCTGTCTGATTCTCACACATGAATGATTCCTCTCTTCATCTTGCTGCAAGTTGTAGACTCTTAAGCTAACTAACTCAGGCTCTCAGAAGAGCAGAGGAATGAACAACTTGTTGGAAGAAAAAGATTGTCCTAGACCTTTCTTTTGTAATCAATACACACATTTAACATACTCAAGGCAAGAAATTAAATAGTACCATTAACATATGATTTATGATGCTGGACTGCAGACCAGGTCTAAACTTTGTTTTTTTTTTATCTGACTCTTAACTATTATATAAGTTGTTGATATCTCAGATGATCTGGCAGGAAATAGTAAAGAAAGAGGCTTGATGTTTTCTCATTCCTGTTAAGCCTTCTATTCTATTCTTTAAGTCAGATAGGAAAATATAAGTATAGAGAGAGAGAGAGAGAGAGAGAGATTCCTATTAAATACATAGTGGCCCTGTCAGAAACCTGGATTTCTGGCCTTCCTTCTTGCTTATCTTCAGACTCCAATCTCTATTTCCTCTATTGAAAAATTAAAGAAAGAGCCCAGACAGTTCAAAATCGCCTACCTTGTCCAGCCTTCTCTCTCTCTCTTTCTCTCTCTCTCTCTCTCTCTCTCTCTGGGTCCAAAAGAACAAGTGATCGAGGAAGAACCTATTTTGCAGTTTCAATTTTGTCCTGACCCTGTTTCTGACTTTTCTTTCTCCTGAGATGAGAGATATAGTTTCTTGCTTCAGTGAGAACGCAGTAGGAGTTTCTCCATCTACTTGCTCCAGCTATTCCAACAATGCCTGCATCTCCCCGACTCTGATCCCTTCAGTCAGAAATGCTGTCATTTGTCTCTACAAAACCACCCTCTCATCACAAAAACACCTCCTCATCACAGTCACTTGGAGCAGAAGTCACATGGGTCAAGGCCTGTCCGTAAACATTGGCGATGACCCATCCGCATCATTCAAGCTGCTGAACACCAATTCTCGGTTCCTCCGGAAAAAGAAGGGCAACAAAGTGATTGAATCCGCAAATTCACACATCGAAGTCTTCTGGGATCTCTCTAATGCCAAGTACGATAGTGGGCCAGAACCTATGGAAGAGTTCTATGTGCTCGTCATGATTGACTCAGAATTAGGCCTTTGCCTTGGTGATATGGCTAAAGAAGCCGAGCGTAAGAAGTTCAGGACTGGTAATGTGGCTGCTAAATTCTCTCTCGTTTCGAGGAGAGAGCACTGTTCTGGCAATACCCTTTACAGCACAAAGGCTCAGTTTAGCGATACTGGGATTGTGCACGACATTTTAATCCGCTGCAGCAGCGAAAACGAAGGGTTTAAGCATCCGGTGTTGAGCGTTTACATCGATAAGAAGATGGTGATGAGAGTGAAGAGGTTGCAGTGGAATTTCAGAGGAAACCAGACGATTTTCACTGATGGTTTGCTGGTGGATTTGATGTGGGATGTGCATGACTGGTTCTTCAATCCGGCGTTGGGTTACGCGGTGTTCATGTTTAGGACAAGGAGTGGATTTGATAGCAGATTGTGGTTGGAGGAGAAGATGGACCAGAAAGATCGAGATAGGATTGAATTCTCCTTGTTGATCTATGCAAGTAAGAGTCCTTGAAAGATTGAATTTTAGCTGAAAACACATACTGGTTTTCATTTGGCTCTTCTCTATACTGATGTCTATAGATTTTTACATCTGATTTTCTTTGTTTCTTGAAAGAACCAGTACTTCTGATTCTTTTTGTCATACAAAGCTGGAAATGACTTGTTAAGAGGGGTGACATTTTTCAGAATTGTGGAAAATTAAGTAAATTGCCAGTGAAATGATTGAAAGGTTATCCTCATCTCTCTTATCATGCTCTGCAATACATAGGGATCTGATTGAGCTAATCTAATACTGTCAAATGTGAAGTAGTGCGATAGAATCAAATTCAGAAGCACTGAAAAGGCAAGGCCGAGCGAAGAAATGTCGAAAATCTGAGAGGATTTTGTAAGATCTCAGTCCATATTTACTGAAAAGGCTTGGGCTTGTAGAAAGATTATGTATCATCACCTCACTTCGTCATTCTCTCAGCTTGACCCTCCAAATTGGGATCTTTAAATGTTTCTTGAAGCACTTCCTCTTCCTGGGTTGGTTGACTTCTCCTGGAAGGAGACTTTCAGGAGATCATAAATTGCGTAGACTGTATGCACAATCGAAGACATTTCTTCACTTGGTCGCAGAAAAGATTCAAATTCAAAGTCTTCCCCTTCCATTCAGTTCATACATTCTTCACAGCTATCTTACTTCTGTTTACCTATCTTTAGAACCCCCTTCATTATGCTTCGGTAACTTCGCCTGCAGCGCTTCGGGCTCTGGCCAGGACTGTGAATGAGCAGAGATTGAACTGACATAGATTCGACAGAAACTGGACTCTTGAATGGCAAATTAGCTGAGATTGGCACTCTCTTTTGGATTTTAAAGGATTCCTGCATTGCTGAGCAATCGACTAAAATCATGTGACGATTTAACCATGCGCACATGTGCATGAATACAGGCACTAAAATAGGCATTGGCTGTCTCTTATTCAAGACTCTCTTAGCAACATCAATTTGTCCACCTGAATGCCTAAGTCAACGGATTGTAGAAGCTCCCTTTGTTACTGGTAATCAAGCATTTGAGCTAGAATATTTCCTTAGAACTCTTACGTCTTTGGGCTACTGATGCATTACTGGGCTCAAGCACATGTAACATCGAGTGATGCACTTGCAACTCGAATCTGGCACTTCTAACATTGCTGGAAAAGGATAATGAAGAGACATGGATGGCAGGCCAGTCAAATTACCGAGGTCACTTCACTGTGTAGCCCTAATTTTGTGGGAGTTTTGTCACTTTCAAAAAGCTGGGGAAGCATATGGCAAGGGTAATATCCAAATGATCTCTTGAAGCAGTGAATTGGTCAATCACAGTTAGAAATCTCATCAGACCAGTGTCTGTTACTAGCCACCATTATCGCCTCAACAGAAACCGTAATCGAATCGGCGAAAATTAACAATGAAGGGTTCGATCATGGACACTACTAATGTGTGAGATTACTGACTAGCTCTTCGCATTTCGACCAAACCGACGAAGTGAATGCCTTTGAATTTTTTCCTTTCTTCTCATTCACACGAGTGCCACTAGTTACTGCCCAGCTAGAGCTTTTCGCGCCATCCAACGACCAAACATCAAAGGACGGGCCTTCCCGATTCGATATCCATTCACGTGGCCAACTTTGTTTGAGAGTAGATGAACGTCGTAGTTTGGTAACCAATTTTGTTAGAGATATATTAATGAGATTATGTATATTTCCCTTAATTAATCCCCGATTGATTGTAATTGATATTCTGCTACTTAATATAACCATCATGTGAAGCCTATAAATAGGACTTATCATGCAGAGGTGATCGGTTCCAGGATGGGCTGGTTCCCATCCTGAAACTGGGAATCGGACCAGAAAGGTTGGTTCCCAGTTTGTGAAATGGACCCACCTGGTCTAGGAACCGGATTGACCGCTCTGGTCTAGTTCTCACGTGGGTTCAAGAACCGACGTGATTTTTTTTTTCTTTATGTGATTTTTCGAAATCTGAAAATTTTGAAAAATTTATAAATTTCATAAGAATAATCGCGGTCCACCCAATCGAATCTCATCTTTCTTTCTTCATTCGTGCGGGTGCAAAGTGGAGAGACATATAACGCATCTCACAGGCCCCCAACAATTGAGGAAAAGAAGAAGAAGAGAGAATATCACGCGGAGAGAGAGAGAGATGGGAGTGACGAAGGAGCAAGTTGAATCATCGTTGACTTCATAGCAGAAACCTTTGCATCCTGTGAGTGTTATCGACTCCTTTTCTTGTTTTGGTTTCTCGTATGCGCGAATTTCAGTAGCATCTGCCTCAAATTTGGTTCTGGAGATCACCCGATTCTTTATTTCCTTTTTGGAGGTGCTTTTTTTTTTTTTTTTTTTTCTGTCTATGCTTCTGCTGCTACGCGGTAGTGCAGACACGATAGTGTAGTCCAGGAGGTGTCGAGCGAGAGGGATGGAGGGTTGAGGAGGCCTCGAGTGAGATTGACTGAGGAGGGAGGCGTGAGACTGAGAACAGTGAGAGGCGACCCATGAGACCAAGCGAAGAGGGAAAATTCCAAATAAGGGCTTGAAATCGAGTGTTGGGGTGTGGTTAATACTCCCAATCGACAGGAAGGCATGAGAGTCCTGCTCTTGTAATTGAGTGATGTAATAGAGAGGTAAGAGATGCTAATTATAGTGAAATCTTCTGCTGGATGTAGCTCTAATTTAATGGTGAATTATGATAAAATCTTGTGTCTCAATTTCTCTTTCTTGTTTTTACTCTTTATTTCGTTGTGATTGTGCATCTAATCCTAATACTGGGAACCGGACTGATAATCACTGGTTCAAAACTTAAGGAACCAAAAACTAGACCGGTCCCGCACGAGCTACCCCGAACTGGTCGATTCGGTCTGATTCCTGTGCTCACCCCTAGGCTCATGTACTCTTCATTCGATAATGTACATAAATTACATTGGGCGACGCCATATCCATCCCCATTTTATCTAAGACACTCTTTTTTTTCAATAAATTGACCAAAATGCCCTTCTCTCTTTTCAATTTATTGTTTTTTTTAATCAAGCTACCAACAAAATTGACTTTATTTCTATAATCTCTCTCATTAATTTCACAATATAAATGCCCCATTACACCCAACAAAAATTCTTATTTCACATCCAATTACCCCTTTGCCTAGAGAAGGTTGTTAATTCTTATTTATAATTTCATCTTTTTAATCACGAAAGCTAAATAGAAGATTAGAACTTTTTATTTATGATGGCTTGTGACACATAATTCATTGCCTATTTTTTTTATCAAAAAATATGAGCACAACTATATTTCAAAGTTGAAAATCAAATTTCAATATAATTATCTAACCGATCTTGATGAAAAGTGAAAAAAATTGATCAAGCTATGGAAAAGGTTAATTTGTTAGAAGCATGATCAAATGTTAAAATATGCTTAAAACTTCCCTTTGAAATAATTTTGTGTGAGTTTGAAAGTGTAACTAGATTTTCATCTCCATCTTGCTATTCATATGAAAATGTGAAAAGCTCGAAAGATAGCACAAAATAAGCATGTTTAATTTTAGAAAGCTACAAACTTATTCCAAAAAAAGATCCACAAGGTCAAGATTGGCTAAATAATTAGATGGAAATATAATTTTCAACTTTGAAATATAGATTGTCCAAACCATTTGAATGGAAAATACACAATCAGCCATCACAAATAGAAATTTATAATCTTTGATAAAGATTTTGTGATTCAAAATATGAGACCATAAATTAAAAGTAGCAAACTTTATTAGGCAAAGTGATAATAGAAGGCGGGATAAGATGATATCTTATTGGGTGTAGTGGCGCATATATTTTGTGAAACCGATGAGAGATGATAAAAGAAAATTATAGCTCTCAAGTGAGCGCTATAATAAAGTTATGGCACTTATAATGTCCTTATCCCTCTAATCGGCCATGGCTGCTTCAAGAATTTCTAAACTTCACTCATCCCAGCCTTCTCTCCACTTAAAAACAAAGCGTACAAAATTGTCTCTCGCTTCTCTCTCGCTTCATGCATTGTCCCTCACTCTCGACGACGATGATCATTTGCTCATTACCTGCGACTAACTCAGCCAATACCGCAACCAAAACGTTGGACATAGAGAATCCCCTAAAGATGCGACGTGGACCCTTTGGAGAATGCATCGGCTCTGCAAAGACGGCTGTCGAACTCCGATCTTCCGTTGTAGCCATCTTTGCAGCTGAAGAAGATGGCGATCAAGAGAGTCAATGTCACAGAGAGGGAGGCTCATTGCGTTGAAGAATAAAAGGAAGGCCGAGAAGTTGTTGTTCATGCCTCCTCAAATCGGGATTAGGGTTTGTATGTTCTGATTTTGCCTCGATTTGAAGAATCACGGTGAGGGTTTTGCGAAGAACATGTTGAATTTTTCCCCAATTTGTCAATTTGGGGCAAATAGATGGCTTAAATGAAGTTGTTTAGTGGCTAACTTGCTGACTTCATATTGCCAGTGAGCCACGTCAGACATAATATAATAAATATAGCAACGCCATGTCATATTTTTCGGCATGACATATCGCCGCTGGCACTCAAGTGAATAATTTTGGGTTAATACCACGAAAAACTCTAAACTTGTACATCTGTGACAAATTTACTTCAAATTAATTTTTTAATCACGAAAAATCACAAACTAGTACACCTGTGACGAATTTGCCCAAAATTAATTTTTTGACAACGAAAAATCCAAAACTAGTACATATGTGACAAATTTACCCCAAACTGGTACATTTATGACAAATTTACCATCCGTTAATTTTCATTAAATTTGGGTTAATACTACGAAAATTTCAAACTGGCACACATATGACAAATGGAGGGTAAAACCCCAAACTGGTACACCACGCCAACTACCACATGTCATCAAACTCAATAATTTGACGATAAAATTTGACAGAAACTAATGGAGAGTAAATTTGTTACATGTGTACTAGTTTGAGATAAATTTGTCACAAATGTATCAATTTAGGATTTTTCGTGGTAAAAAAAATTAGTTTAGGATAAATTTATCACAGTTGTACCGTTTGAGATTTTTCTAAGTACTAACCCAACAATTTCTTTTATAAATTTGGCACTCAAGTAATCGGAAAAAAAAATTGTGCCATACGCAAGTAATAGAACTTGTGCTAACCTTACCCTGCATGGAATCTCATGGCTTTAAATCCAATTCCTATGACCATACTCTCCTCTCTCTTTTTTCTTTATTTTTGCGCACATTTCATTGGGATATTATGTTGCTCTCCTATGTGGACGACATAGTTATTACTAGCAGTGATCATATTGGCATTTCAAAACTTAAACAATATCTCAATCAACAGTTTGAAATGAAAGATCTTTGGCGACTCATTACATTGTAAGCTTGGAGGTTAATTGGGAATCTCAAATTCCTCTAGTTATTATTTTTCACAAGCAAAATATGCCATTGATATTCTTTTTCAAGTCAGACTCAATAACAACATGGTCGCTACAACAACTCCTTTTGAGACCAACGCCAAATTTGATGCCAAAGATGAAACTCATCTTTTGAATCCCACACTCTATCTATAGTTGGTCAGTAGTCTTAGATATCTTATTGTCACTCGATGTGATATTGTCTAAGTTGTTCACATTGTTAGTTAGTACATTCTTGCGTCCCATATGACTCATTTTACTACAGTCCTTTGAATTCTTCTCTAAGTCAATGGTATGTTATTTCATGATCTTCACTTTTCTGCTTAGGGTGCGTTTGGGAGGCCTTTGGGGGAATGTCATTTAGGAAAATGCAAATACCTTTGGGTTAAAGAAGTTTTTCGAAATGCAAATAGTGTTTGGTAAAATCACACTTTGGAATGCAACTTTAAATAAATGGTGTTTGGGAAAATTACACTGTAGAATGCAACTTTGCAAAACCCTTTTGTTTTTGTCAAAACCCTTGCGACCTCAGGCCACCGGCGAGATCTCCGGCGAGCCACCGCCAGCCTCGCCTGAGGTCGTGCGACCCTCGCCTGGGGTCGCGCGACCCTA
>BCNH02000002.1:23803372-23825072 GCA_001662345.2 Metrosideros polymorpha var. glaberrima | reverse complement strand
GGGTTAAAGAAGTTTTTCGAAATGCAAATAGTGTTTGGTAAAATCACACTTTGGAATGCAACTTTGAATAAATGGTGTTTGGAAAAATTACACTGTAGAATGCAACTTTGCAAAACCCTTTTGTTTTTGTCAAAACCCTTGCGACCTCAGGCCACTGGCGAGATCTCCGGCGAGCCACCGCCAGCCTCGCCTAAGGTCGTGCGACCCTCGCCTGGGGTCGCGCGACCCTAGGCGGCGGTTGGTTGGGGTCACGCGACCCACGCCTGAGGTCCCATGACCCAAGCGGTTGTCGCCTGGGTCAAGCGACCCCAGGCAGCCATCGGCCTGGGTCTCGTGACCCCCTCGGCGACCGTTGCCTTTGCCTCTCCGACCTCACTGGTCCGTCCCCCTCTCTGGCCAATCGCTTGCCTCCATTCTAGGGTTTCCATTGAAGAGAAGGGCTTTACTTGGAATTTTGATGAAGTTGTGAGGGCAGAAAAGGAAGAAAAAAAAAGTCACTTACCCCCTCAAATGCATTTCGAAAATGCTGAAAGCCTAAGGCTGCCTTGGGCTTTCAGCATTTTCGAGACTTGCATTTCCCAAATGCAAGTCTCCAATGTGGTTCCCAAACACCCATTTTAGCCAAATGCGCACTTTCCAAATGCAAATGCTGCTGAATGTTGTTCCCAAACGCAATCTTATTATACCATGGAGTTCACAACTTATTCTGATGCTGATTGGGCTGGTAACCCTCAAGATTATCGCTCCACCACGGGGAATTGTTTCTTTTTGTGCAACTCATTTATCTTATGGCATAGCAAGAAATAGACCACTGTCGAACTTTTGTTGATACTGAATCTAAGTTACTATGGTTGGATGACTACTAGAAGACATGGAAGTGCGTCATAATAGCGAAACAAACATTCATTGTGACAACCGAAGTGCTATCCAAATAGCACATGTTGATATTTTCCATTAATGCACCAAGCACAATGAAATAGACTGTTATTTCATTCGATATCACTTTTTCGTAACACTGTTTGACTTGTGTCTACTTCATCCGTTGAATAGACTGTCAATGTCTTCACCAAGACACATCCACCTAGGCATTTTTAGGATCTCTTCTTCAAACTCAAATTGACCTCTTTCAAATTACCTTGAGTTTAAGGAGGAATGTCAAAAATATATTTAGGAGATTCTAGTTGGTCCTGATTGATTGTAATTAATATTCTGCTATGTCAATTTTCTTTTCAGAAAATTCTGCTTACTTTGGCAAAGATCATGGAACAAAGTTTATAAATGGTCTTTCCTCGTGGACAGTGGTAAATGGTTTCGAAGTCGTTTGGACTTAATGAGGTAGACTTGATTTGATACGTAAAGAATAGCTTTAAACACTAGAAATTCAATCTTCGCCATCGCTGGCAATGAAATCCTATATAGATTTGATCGTCGACCTCGATCCATCGTCGCGAATAAGCTTTCTGGGTAAATTGTGAATAGGATATGATGCCTAAAACAAGGTGGTATGGTCATGGGTTCGAGTCCAAAAGCGAAGGCCTCGCAAGCGATGGTGGTAATTACCCGATTGTGGTGAGTCGAGTAGTTATGACCCGATGAAATTAATTTGAGCATTCAAAAAGTCGAAATACTAGGCGGGCTCCCGGAGGGAGAGAATTGCTACTTCACGAGTTTGAATTGGGCCCTAGACGCGACCTGAAATTGGGCTTGGCCCAATCGCTCCCACGAGAACAATGATGGAATTACCGAGTCATAGATCAAGACCCCGGATTAAGCCTAATGAATCTCCAAGCCCAATTTCGAGCGCTAGCCCACTTGAGACTACTTGTGGAACACGGTGATCTTGATTGCAACATACACACATATATGGTTAATACCACGAAAATTTTTAAATTGATACATTTATGATAGATTTACTATAAACTAATTTTTTAACCACAAAAATTCTCAAACTAGTATACTTATAATAAATTTACCTCAAACTAATTTTTTAACCATAAAAAATCCTAAACTGGTGCCCATGTGATAAAGTTATCCAAAACTTAATTTTTTAAAAAAATATAATATTTACTTAGTTGACGTTTCTTTAGTTAGCTCATTTTCTAGCAACATGGTTTAATTCATTTTCTTCGACAAACCCTAAAATTTAAGAAAAATTTATCACAGGTGTACCGATTTGAGATTTTTCATGGTAAAAAAATCAGTTTGAGGTAAATTTGTTACACGTGTACCGGTTCGGGATTTTTCGTGATAAAAAAATTAGTTTTAGTAAAACTATCATATGTGTATCAATTTGAAGTTTTTCGTAATAATAATCCATATATACATATATATTATGTAATGACGTCACCATCAGATTGGCTTGCCACTATCCGATTTTAATTTTGGCAAGAAGAAGAGCGGCCAAAAATGAATTTCCCTTTTTTTGGGGCAATCCGTCCCTAAAAAGTCTCACTCCCCTTTGCGGTTGCTCCATTCGCACCTTTTCAGCTCAGCCTTTGCATCCCTCGTCCCATTCCCCCCTTTTTCGCGCCAAAACGGACACTATATCAACCCCCACCCCATTATCTCGTTCTTTTGACCAGCTCCTTGCCCCCTCTCTCTCTCTCTCTCTCTCCTCGACCAAAAAACCGATCATGTCTTGCTACAAGGGAAAATACCACGGTAAAATCGCAAGAATCTCTGTCGTTTTTAACCTTAAAATATCGTCCGCGGTTACGATTAATCGCCTCGCGGGCTGCGATATAAACCGCAATTTTAACATGTCGTGTAAGAGTTCTTTATTAATCTAATTCCGTTCGCTTCGCAGACGAGCTCATCGCCAATGCCGCCTACATCGGCACCCCGGGCAAGGGGATCCTCGCCGCCGACGAGTCCACCGGCACCATCGGCAAGCGGTTCGTGGCCATCGACGTCGAGAACGTCGAGAGCAACCGCCGCACTTACCGTGAGCTCCTCTTCTGCACCCCCGGGGCACTCCAGTACCTGAGCGGCGCCATCCTCTTCGAGGAGACTCTCTTCCAGAAGACCGCCGACGGCAAGCCCTTCGTCGAAGTCCTCCAGGAGGGCGGCGTGCTCCCCGGCATTAAGGTGGATAAAGGCACCGTTGAGCTCGCCGGGACCGACGGCGAGACCACCACTCAGGGCCTCGACGGGCTCGCCCAGCGCTGCCAGCAGTACTACGCCGCCGGGGCCCGCTTCGCCAAGTGGCGTGCTGTCCTGAAGATCGGCGCCGCCGAGCCCAGTCAGCTCGCGATCAACGAGAACGCCAACGGCCTGGCTCGCTACGCCATCATCTGCCAGGAGAACGGCCTGGTCCCGATCGTCGAGCCGGAGATCCTCGTCGACGGCGACCACGACATCGACCGCAGCGCTGACGTGACGGAGCGCGTGCTCGCTGCCTGCTACAAGGCGCTCAACGATCACCACGTGCTCCTGGAAGGGACGCTCCTGAAGCCGAACATGGTGACTCCCGGATCGGATTCCGCCAAGGTGCCGCCGGAGGTGGTGGCGGAGTACACCGTGAGGGCTCTGCAGCGGACGGTGCCTCCGGCGGTCCCGGCGATCGTGTTCCTCTCTGGAGGGCAGAGCGAGGAGGAGGCGACAGTGCATCTTAATGCGATGAACAAAATTGAAGGTCGTTCTTTTAAGCATAATTCACGAGCCCAAATGAATTTTGACCACCCTCTTAAGTTTCGTGTTTAGCTAATGGAGAATTTCTCTCTCTTTGGCATTCCGTCGAACAGGTAAAAAGCCATGGGCGCTCACGTTCTCTTACGGAAGAGCGCTTCAGCAGAGCACGCTGAAGGCGTGGGCCGGGAAGGAGGAGAACGTGGAAAAGGCGAGGGAGGCTTTTCTAGTGAGGTGCAAGGCCAACTCCGAGGCTACCTTGGGGGCTTACAGTGGTGATGCCGGCTTGGCCGAAGGTGCTTCAGAGAGTCTCCATGTGAAGGATTACAAGTATTGAGTTCCTGAGTATGAGCGGTTTCCACTGCTTCTTTTTTGTTAGTTCTGTTTTAAATGGTTGCAGAGAGCACGGCACAAACACTTACTGTTGGGCAAGCAGATCATAATCAGCTGTCCAATTTATATTTTCCAATGAATTACATTTTCATGGCAAGTTTCCATAGAATCCCATGTAAGAATTGGGGTTTCTACATATAGACATATGTACCTAGGTGTTCCTAGGCTTATTTTTTATGGTCTGCTGTGACACCATGGGCATGGTGTCTGAGTGGCAAAATTAGCCCCCATTCTCTGATGCTAAATCAATTGATGAGATAAAGTTCTTGAATTCTTTTCTACATTGATGTCATTGACCGAAAGACCTCCAACTTTTAGATGCAAGTTACCACCATAAAACTTCAATTAAGTGTACTTGACTACTTGGCATTGAGATTCTAACGAGATGGCTATTGGACAAAGAGGATAAGGTTTCCAACTTCTGTTTGTCTCCCTCTAGAAATAGACGTATTTGCATCTGGGCAATCCTTTTATAAGGTTCTCTCATTATTTTGGATAAAGGCGTAGGCTGCTCCTTGTTTCCTATTCATTCGAGTCTTTAGAACAAAATTATGTTATTGCGCAGAGGATCTTCAGAAAGGGATATTCAGGATCAAATGGACACTTCATTCACCTGATAGCTGATCTAGCCTCTATGTGAAAAAGTTAGGTTAAAAACTGATTGAAAAAGAATAATTAACTTACTTTTACTTTGAAGCTGCATTGCTTATGGAAGATAAACCAACAACCAAAGGTTGAGCATAAACACACGTGCACACAAACACGCCACTGATCAATGGAAAGTGGTGACTCTGCTGGGGGGCAAGAAAAAGCTTTAGAATGAGCAGGACTCGCCACTCGAAAGACTTGACAGCATCTATTCCCAAAAGCCAACTTTTCCATTCCCTGCAGATTGTCTTCCACTGCTACACCTTCTCTGAACTTGATCATCACCAAGTGCTTGAATTCTCCCATGACCATTCAAATCGTGATTGCTATTTGTCACGAATTCATACACCTATTTCGGGTATAATCGCATTAGCTTTAGACTCTCCTATTTGTCCACTGTCAGAGTCTTACCATTTCAACACCCTTTTGTTGGCCATTGCTAGGCACGAGTTTCTCCATTTTTGGAAAGCATCTTGGCAATCTTCTTCTTCATTTCCCTTTCCAATATCATGACATGTTAATGATTGTTGACTTGTAGATGTAGAAGCCACTCTCTGAATCTGTTTGACCTTGGTGGCAACTGCTGACTTAAAAAGTTGCTCTGCTGTTGTGAAAGCATCTGTAGATTAACGTATTGGAATGTAAGATTATAGAAATCCCACTGAGCAATTGCTTGTTCAAGCACAAAATATAATGCTTGATGCCTTCTCTATTAGCTATGATTTGACATGCAACGGTCCGGTGGCAATTCTTTTGAAATTTGTCCAGGGGCCACCTTCTTTTCACCAATTAATTCGTCACACAACAGATCTTCTCTTTACTAGCTTTTGTGTTTAGAATGGTCATTTGAACCTCTAAGGTCCTTTTCCTTTTATACCTAGTTGAATGCCAATTGTTATGCTTTCTTCATGTCCTTCCATGTAACGTGCTTTCAGCTGTACATGGATCTTGCCTCGTCGCTTATATATAGGAATCTTACTTAGAGTTACGCTCTCGAGTTATGTGAATTTGATATGTCGAGCTATTCCCGTGTGAGGCTGATTCTATAGTTTAACGGTGAACTGCATAGAAGATATAGTTGGAGCTGGAATTGGTAGCCATTTGTTGACATATTTCAATATCAGATGAGAATCACTTAATATGGTTGTAGCTGAAGTGACTGCATTTCGGGGCCTGTTAAGTTATTAGGCAGAACCAAATTTTCAATGACTTAGGGATCAGTAATTTCAATGCAGGTATCAAAAGTATGTCCATCCTTATGGGTCTAACGCCATATAAGAACTACTTTTTTCCTTATGACTGAATACATAAAGATGAGAACATGGATGGTCGACAGTGGTCGTCTCTGTCTATCGCACTTTCTTCTTTCAAAGAGAGAAGGTACGGATTTTTCCTTGGCTTTTGGCAATAGCTAAGCTTGCTCTGTTCAGCCTGTTGATGAAATCACTGCCCACTTCAGATTGGTTTTGTTGAATTTCGCTCTCTTATTCTTTCTTTTCCTTGCGAATCGGAAACATTAGATTTGAAGGAAGGCTTAGCATAGGACTGGAAAGACATGGTGGGAGAGCTGACGATCTATCTTCGTTGATCACTGACAAAAGATCGTTGCATATGGAGCCACGACTTTATTCTCACTGGCACAAAGTCGTAGGACAACTAATAAGTACGATTCCTTTACAATATGGTATCTTACAAGTGGTCAAACATAAATCCGAGGTGTGATATTCTGCGTTGCAAATTGTTTTTATAAATACGGTATTGCATTTTGTATAACAAACATCACTAATTATTAGAATAATATTGACAAACTGTATAGATAGACTGAATCGTGGTAAGCAGCAGAAGCGCCACAGCTGCAACAGCTGACATGAAGGACCATGGAGTGTTGAAGTACGTGTGCCTGAACACAGCCCATCGGACATGCCAATCATTCTGAGAATACTCATTCACTTCCTCAAAGACCTTGGACAAATAGCTCCTGTGAATGTCAAACGCCACATCTTTCCCGACATTTTTGAAGAAACGGGCAACTTCCTCGTCTGTCCCGAAATAATTCTCGATGATCTTGTGGTCGCCGAGGAACCCAGCATCAGCAGGCGTATTGATGAGACACCCCATAAGAGTAGCATAGGTTGTGATGTACTTGGTGGAACGGTGATAGCACTGCTCAAAAGCAACAAAATTGAGGAACAAAGAGCTCCAGAAGTCGTCAATAATCAAGACTGGAATCTCGAGGATGCCATTTTTGAATTTGACGTCCAAGATGCTGTGAGCCTTCCTCGGTCTGAACTTGACTCCGGCTTGATCGAGCTTCTTCGCGCATTGAATCAGGTGAAGGAATCTGCTCGGCCTCCTCACTTCCTCCTGGCAATCGGGGATATAGCTCATGCGGAACAAGTCAAGCAAATGCTTTCCTTCTTTATTGTAGTACTTCTCCAACGCAGGGACCGATCTCTGCACCATGTAGTTGAAGAACCCCAAGGCAAGCTTGGCCAAGGAGGGGCCGTCATTTCCGGATCCAACAGACAGATCAAATAACTTCTGCAAAACGAAGTAAGGAATTTGGTTCTCGAGCCGGAGGAGATCCCTCATTAAGGAAGGCAAAATCCAAGCCATGGTGACTAAAGGGTCGTCGTGATTGGCTGGGACTATCCTCCCGACTTTGCATAACAGCTCGATAATGAAGCAACCATCGAGCACCATCATCCAGATAAGGTCCTGGCCATTGAATTCCAAGGTCTCCGAATAGCTATTCCGGATCTCCTCCTCCATCGGAGCTACCGCCTCGAATAAGTCCTTGAGCACGACTCTCCTGTTCTCCGCCTGCAATAGGAGATCCATCAGGAACCGCCTTTTGTGCTCCT
This sequence comes from Metrosideros polymorpha var. glaberrima, assembly GCA_001662345.2. Classification (NCBI taxonomy): domain Eukaryota; kingdom Viridiplantae; phylum Streptophyta; class Magnoliopsida; order Myrtales; family Myrtaceae; genus Metrosideros; species Metrosideros polymorpha. Next base: position 23,817,540 of record BCNH02000002.1, on the reverse strand, counting down.
GGATCATCTGGTACTGCGGCTTCCCATGGTGGAAGGGACCGATGGAGACGATATGAGGCTGGTAGGCCTTCTCATTGATCTCAGATAGGCTCGGAGGGACTCTGAAGATGCAACAAGAATCTCTTCCCGCCGACCTGTTTAAGAGCCTTGGCAATTCCTCCATTGTCTCTTCCAATTCTGATAAGAAACTCGGGTCGATATGGACGACATGATGAATGGAGCTTCCGTTCTCTGTGCTGTGGTTGCTGCGGGAGTTTGAAGCTCTGTACATCTGAGCTTAATTGCCTAAGACTAAGCTATTTTGGGTAGATTCAATCTTGATGATGAGGAAGCTTTGGCTTTGGCCTCTCTTTTGTTCCTGACCAGTAAAGAGTAGGCCATACTACCTGGAAAATATAGCAGAGAAAGACTTGGATCATTCTTTCCACAGGTCACCGCTCGGGCGGCTGCTGAAATTGAACATCGAGCTCCACTTGCACGTAGACTTTGTTGCACCAAGTCAGCCTTTTGAATTGCCCTTTCATTTCCTTCCAAGTTCGCATGAAGCCGCCTAGTGCCTGATATGGGTCATCGTCATTTCCAGCCTGTTTCGACGAACTTTCTGCTGAAAATCGTTCAAACCCTGACTTTATTATATGCGAAGATTGGATGTCGCGATATCAAATCCTAATGCTCGTGTTTTATGTCATAGAGAAAATCAGCGACCCTTGTAGTATTCCGAGATGGGAATGGCAAGAAAGAAATCGAACTCAACGAAAATATTATGGAAATGGCTTCATTCTTGACTATGGATTGGAATTCAAATGATTGTAAAAGTAAAAATATTAGAGTGCAAGTTCTAGTAACTAAATATTTCGGAAATCACACTGCCTCTGGAATTTGGAGGGATGTGCGTGTAATATTTGCACTATTCAATCCTTGATTTTGACTGCCATTATCCGGCTATCTCAGCCCTTTCTTCAAATAAACCAACACGTCTCATCTGTCCAAGCACGTTTCGTCAGGCAGTACAATATATGGGGGATTCCTAAAGAGTTTGCTGCTAACATGTGGGTCGGATCCTACTACCACCATGAAGTTGCGTCCTCGGGTTAAATAGGCAGTAGAGATAGAAATTCCTGTATGAACCCCGGGGCTATCCTTTAGAACTGTGTCCGGGGCCACCTTCTCATCACCAATTAATTCATCACATGACAGATCTTTTCTTTTCTATCTTTTGTGTAAGAGAAAGAATGGTCATTCGAACCTTGATCTTTCTCTTCGTGTCCTTCCATGGGATGTACTTTCAGCTGTACATGGATCTTGCATCATCACTTACATATGAGAAATCTTAACTAGAGGTACGCTCTCTCGAGTTATGTGAATTCTGATATGTTTGAGCGATTAGTTCTGAGGCTGAACTCTACAGCTTCTCGGTATACTGCGGAGCAGATATAGTCTCTAATTATTAATGCTTCGAGCTGGAATTCATCGTGATTTATTGAAACTTGTTAAAATGAGATGAGAATCGCTTAATATGGTTCTAGCAGAAGTGACTACTTTTCCAGGCCTGTTAAATTGTTTGACAGAACCAAATTTTCAATATTTTAGGGATCAGTAATTTCAATGCAGGGTTTAAAAGCACGTCCATCTTCAATATGGGTCTGACGCTGTATAAGAACTACTATTTTCCTTTTGACTGAAAACACAAGGGGGAAAACTCTACAACGATTGGGGAATCATTCAAGATGACAACATGGATGATCAACAACGGTCGGCTGTGTCCTTCGCACTTTCCTCTTTCAAGAAGAGAAGGTACAGATTTTACCTTTTGGCAATAGCTGAGCTCGCTCTGATGAAATTGTAAGAATTTTTCTAATTGTGGGTTATATTAATTAATATTGTAATTTAATTGGTCTAATAAAGTTAGATATAAATATTCTTAATTAGTCTAATATGGGACTAGCTAGTGTGGACCGAGTTGAGCCCGGCCCGTAATGAGAGGGTTTGGCTCTAAAACTCTATAAAGTGCTTAAGTCTCTCCTCTAATCCTAACGCGCACATAATTCCTCACGTCAAGAAGACTGTGAGAGAGGCAGTCTCATTGAGCCAGTAATCAAGGGGCAATAGAAGAGAAGGACTTAGGTGGGATCATCGACATTCCGCATCAAGAACGATGAATTCCAAATCAGGTGGGTAAATCTTTTATCTCATAACGTATGTGTTCTAGATTCTTGATATGGAGATCTTGGGTGTCGTTTTTTTTACAGTTAACAGAAATCACAGCCCACTTCAGATGGGTTGTGTTGAATTTCCCTTTCTTATTCTTTCCTTTCCCTTGTGAATCGTATGTTGGAGTTGGCGAATACTTCGGGAATCCTTATTTCTCATACCGAGCACGCTCACGTGACCTTAGGGAAACCGAATTATGAACTGACGACATGTGACCTCTACGGACGAAATGTCGGAGGTCCCGCTGCCCGAACAACAGGCGCGGGTTCCGCTCCCCGGTGAGCGGATGGCGGCCCTGCCCGCTCACCGGCAGCACCCCTGAAACAATATCGGTTTTTTTTTTTTTTCATTTATTGTGGGACTAAAGGGATTCGGATAGGCTTGAGCTTTTGACTCATTTTAAGTCCTATATATATATTGTACTCGCATGAGTGTAGATTGTGGTTGTAAAAACCTAAATATCATAATTGAATCCCTTTGCAAAACGTAGCCCTATTTTGAGGTAAACCTGGATAAACTCATGCGTCAATTTTTATTCTCTGTATGTTCGTTCCGACTCGATTCAGGATATAGCCCATCATCGTAAACATTAGATTTGAAGGAGGCTTGGCATAGGACTTGGAAAGACGCGGTTAGAGAGCTGACAACCTATCTCGGTTGATCACGGACAAAAGATTGCTGCATTTAGAGCCACGACTTTATTCTCGCTGGCGCAAATTCGTTGGACAGCTAACGAGTTCGAGTCGTTTAGATATGGTATCTTACAAGTGGTCAGACATAAATTCGAACTCACGACAAGTGTCATAATCACTACTGAGCTTTGATATTCTGATCTACAAGTTGCTTTCTTCAAGCGTGGTATTGCATTTTGTGTCACAAACATTACTTTTTTTTTTTTAAAGATTCATAATATGCATAAACTGTATAGAAAGACTGAATCATGGTAAGCAGCAGAAGCATCACAGCTGCAACAGCTGACATGAAGGACCATGGAGTGTTGAAGTACGTGTGCCTGAACCCAGCCCATCGGCGTTGCCAATCATTCTGATAATACTCATTCACTTCCTCAAAGACCTTGGACAAATAGCTCCTGTGAATGTCAAACCCCACATCTTTCCCGACATTATTGAAGAAACGGGCTACTTCCTCGTCTGTCCCGAAATAATTCTCGATGATCTTGTGGTCGCCGAGGAACCCAGCATCAGCAGGCGTATTGATGAGACACCCCATAAGAGTAGCATAGGTTGTTATGTACTTGGTGGAATGGCGATAGCACTGCTCAAAAGCAACAAAATTGAGGAACAAAGAGCTCCAGAAGTCGTCAATAGTCAAGACTGGAATCTCGAGGACGCCATTTTTGAATTTGACGTCCAAGATGCTGCGAGCCTTCCTTGGTCTGAACTTGACTCCGGCTTGATGGAGCTTCTTTGCGCATTGAATCCGGTGAAGGAATCTGCTCGGCCTCCTTTCTTTCACCTGGCAATTGGTGGGGATATAGCTCATGCGGAACAAATCAAGCAAATGCATGCCTTCTTTATCGTAGTACTTCTCCAACACATGTACCGGTCTCTGCACCATGTAGTTGAAGAACCCCAAGGCAAGCTTGGCCAAGGAGGGGCCACTATTTCTGGATCCAACAGACAGATCAAACAACTTCTGCAGAACGAAGTAAGGAATTTGGTTCTCGAGCCGGAGGAGATCCCTCATTAAGAAAGGCAAAACCCAAGCCATAGTGAATAAAGGGTCGTCGAGATCGGCCGGGACTATCTTCTCGACTTTCCAGAACAGCTCGATGATGAAGCAACCATCGAGCACCACCATCCGAATAAGGTCCCGGCCTTCGAATTCCAAGGTCTCCGAATAGCTCTTCCGGATCTCCTCCTCCACCGGAGCTACCGCCTCGAAGAAGTCCTTGAGCAAGAGTTCCTTGAGCAAACCTCTCTTGCTCTCCGCCCGCAATAGGAGATCGCTCAGGAACCGCCATTTGTGCTCCTGGATCATCTGGCAGTGCGGCTCCCCATGGTGGAAGGGACCGATGGAGACGATGTGAGGTTGGTAGGCCTTTTCATTGATCTCCGATAGGCTCTGAGGGACTCTGAAGATGCAACAAGAATCTCTTCCTGCCGATCTGTTCAAGAGCCTCGGCGATTCCTGAATTTTCCCTTTCACTTCCGACAAGAAGCTCTCGTCGATATGGACGACATGGTGAACAGAGCTTCCGTTCCCTGCGCTGTGGTTGCTGCGGGAGTTTGATTCTCCGGACATCTGCGCTTAATTCCCTTAAACTAATGCTATTTCGGGTGGATTCAATGCTAGAAGTTCCATCTTGCAGATGAGGAAGCTTTGGCTTCTCTTTTATTCCTGACCAATGAAGAATAGACCATATCACCCAGAAGAGACAATACACGAGCTACCTGGAAATAATAGTATGAAAAGTCTCGATCTTTTGTCTTTTTCTTGGCCAGTCAATTAGGGAGACGAACACTCAAGTTTCTAGACTCGTTGAAGGATGCGATACGGAGAGGAAATGGGGCCAACATGTATGTTGAGTATGGCATTATTGGATTCCTCGCTGCTTCCTTTTCACAGGTCACCGCTCGGACAGGTTGTTCAAATTGATTATTGAGCTCCATGTGCGCAGACTTGTTCCACCAAGTCAGCTCTTTGAATTTCCCTGTCTTTTCCTTTCAAATTCGCATGAAGTAGCCCAGTGCTCGACGTGGGTCATCATCATTTTCGATCCCGTTTCGATGAACTTTCTGCCAAGCATCGTCCGAAGCATGATTATTACGCACGAGGATTGGATGTTGCGCTGGCGAATCTTGATAACCGGGCCATCTATCATGAATCGGGCCGTCATGCTTTCAATATTAAGCTTTGTTTCCTGGAGCGAACCGGGCCGTCTACTGCGAACCGCATCGTCGAGAAAAACGAACTTGTTTCGTCTAGAGTTTCGACGAGGTTGCAATTGTATTGGGCGGGGCTTGATGGGCTGCCTGGTGGTGGCTTTACTGTCGATTGGCTACGAGGGAGGAGAATTTAAGAGATGCAAAAAGTAGATTGATGAGTTCATTTCGAACTAGGCGTATTACACTTGTTCTTGTTTCCCTCATTTTTGTGGGTAGGGTCAAAGACTGTGGCCAGGTCATCGACATAAATTTGGCTTCTCCGATAGTCCGAGCTTATGCAAAATCATAGCACTGGTAGTCTACATAAATGTAATCTAGTGAATTATTAAAAATTGTTAATAATATAAATATAAATACATAATAATTATCAATATCTTTTTTAAAGTATTGGTAAAGCTACCCGTCAAGTGGTCAAAGAACTTGTTGTCGAGAGCTTAGACGATCGGTAAAGATTTTCCAATTTTTACCAGTACAGAAGGCGTGCTGGTTTTTCGTCCACAGGTCGCACTCATAGTCATGGAAACAGAGAGATGCTGCATTTACGTGGGCTGATTGAACACAAGTGGTCAAGAACCAATTTGAACCTTCAGTAACATTACACCCAACAGATTCTAAAAGATTTGCAGCTCAACCTCGAACAATTCCTGAAAATGGCAAACTCAGACTTCTGCTAATTATGGTTGCCAGGACCAGGAGGATAGAAATATTGATAGACAGCAAAGAAGGACTGATTGCTGGTCAAATGGACGCTTCATTCACCTGATAGCTGATCTAGCCTCTATGCAAAAAAGTTAGGTTAAAAACCGATTGAAAAGGAGAAATTAACTTACTCTTCCTGTGAAGCTGCATTGCTTATTGAAGATAAACCAACAACCAAAGGTTGAGCATAAACACATGCGCGCGCAGACACACCACTATAGATCAATGGAAAGTGGTGACTCTGCTGGGGGCAAGAAAAAGCTTAAGATTGAGCAGGACTCGCTGCTCGAAAGACTTGACAGCATCTATTCCCAAAAGCCAACTTTTCCATTCCCTGCAGATTGTCTTCCACCGCTACACCTTCTCTGAACTTGATCATCACCAAGTGCTTGAATTCTCCCATGGCCATTCAAATCGTGATTGCTATTTGTCTCTGAAGCACGAATTCATACACCTATTTCGGGTATAATCGCATTAGCTTTAGACTCTCCTATTTGTCCACTGTCAGAGTCGTACCATTTCAATACCCTTTTGTTGGCCATTGCTAGGCATGAGTTTCTCCATTTTTGGAAAGCATCTTGGCAATCTTCTTCTTCATTTCCCTTTCTGAAATCATGACATGTTAATGATTGTTGACTTGTAGATGTAGAAGCCACTCTCTGAATCTGTTTGACCTTGGTGGCAACTGCTGACTTAAGAAGTTGCTCTGCTGTTGTGAAAAGCATCTATAGATTAACGTATTGGAATGTAAGATTGTACAAATCCCACTGAGCAATTTCTTGTTCAAGCACAAAATATAATGCTTGATGCATTCTCTATTAGCTATGACTTGACATGCACCGGTCCGGTGGCAATTCTTTTGAAATTTGTCCAGGGGCCACCTTCTTTTCACCAATTAATTTCATCACAAGACAGATCTTCTCTTTACTAGCTTTTGTGTATAGAATGGTCATTTGAACCTTGAACGTTTCTATACCTAGTTGAATGCCAATTTCTATGCTTTTCTTCGTGTCCTTCCATGTAACATGCTTTCAGCTGTTCATGGATCTTGCACTGTCGATTGTTTATAGAAATTTTAAATAGAGGTACACTCTCTTGAGCTTTGTGAATTTCATATGTCGAGTGATTTCCGTTCTGAGGCTGAATTCTGTAGTTTCACGGTGTACTGTGTAGAAGAAATAGTCTCTAACTATTAATGCTTGGAGCTGGAATCCATAGCAATTGGTTGAAATTTGCCAATATTAGATGAGAATCACTTAATATGGTTGTAGCTGAAGTGACTACATTTCCGGGCCTGTTAAATTACTAGACAGAACCAAAAGAGTTTGCTGCTAACATGGGGATCGGATCCTACTACCACCATGAAGTTGGTCCTCGGGTTAAATAGGCAGTAGAGATAGAAATTCCTGTATGAACCCAGGGGCTATCCTTTAGAACTGTGTCCGGGGCCACCTTCTCATCACCAACTAATTCATCACATGACAGATCTTTTCTTTGCTATCTTCTGTGTAAGAGAAAGAATGGTCATTCAAACCTTGATCTTTCTCTTCTTGTCCTTCCATGGGATGTACTTTCAGCTGTACATGGATCTTGCATCATCACTTACATATGAGAAATCTTAACTAGAGGTACGCTCTCTCGAGTTATGTGAATTCTGATATGTTTGAGCGATTAGTTCTGAGGCTGAACTCTACAGCTTCTCGGTATACGGTGGAGCAGATATAGTCTCTAATTATTAATGCTTGGAGGTGGAATTCATCGTGATTTATTGAAACTTCTTAAAATGAGATGAGAATCACTTAATATGGTTCTAGCAGAAGTGACTACTTTTCCAGGCCTGTTAAATTATTAGACAGAACCAAATTTTCAATATTTTAGGGATCAGTAATTTCAATGCAGGGTTTTACAAGCATGTCCATCTTCAATATGGGTCTAACGCTGTATAAGAACTACTATTTTCCTTTTGACTGAAAACACAAGGGGGAAAACTCTACAACGATTGGGGAATCATTCAAGATGACAACATGGATGATCAACAATGGTCGGCTGTGTCCTTCGCACTTTCCTCTTTCAAGAAGAGAAGGTACAGATTTTACCTTGGCTTTTGGCAATAGCTGAGCTCGCTCTGATGAAATCACAGCCCTCTTCAGATGGGTTGTGTTGAATTTCCCTTTCTTATTCTTTCTTTTTCTTGTGAATCGGAAACATTAGATTTGAAGGAGGCTTAGCACAGGACTGGAAAGACACGGTTGCAGAGCTGACGATTTGTCTTTGGTTGATCACTGACAAAAGACTGTCGCATTTGACTTTACTCTCGCTGGCACAAATTCGTTGCACAGCTAATGAGTTCGAGTTGTTTACGATATGGTATCTTACAAGTGGTCAGACATAAATCCGGAACTCACGACAAATTTCATAATCACTACTAAGCTTTGATATACTGATCTACAAATTGCTTTTTTCAAGTGTGGTATTGCATTTTGTGTCACAAACATTACTAATGATGTTTGGAAGGTCTATAATATGGATAAACTGTATAGAAAGACTGAATCAGGGTAAGTAGCAGAAGCACCACAGCTGCAACAGCTGACATGAAGGACCATGGAGTGTTGAAGTATGTGTGCCTGAACCCAGCCCATCGGACATGCCAATCATTCTGATAATACTCATTCACTTCCTCAAAGACCTTGGACAAATAGCTCCTGTGAATATCAAACACCACATCTTTCCCGACATTATTGAAGAAACGGGCAACTTCCTCGTCCGTCCCAAAATAATTCTCGATGATCTTGTGGTCGCCTAGGAACCCAGCATCAGCAGGCGTATTGATGAGACACCCCATAAGAGTAGCATAGGTTGTGATGTACTTGGTGGAATGGCGATAGCACTGCTCAAAAGCAACAAAATTGAGGAACAAAGAGCTCCAGAAGTCGTCAATAGTCAAGACTGGAATCTCGAGGACGCCATTTTTGAATTTGACGTCCAAGATGCTGTGAGTCTTCCTCAGCCTGAACTTGACTCCGGCTTGATGGAGCTTCTTTGCGCATTGAATCAGGTGAAGGAATCTGCTCGGCCTCCTTACTTCCTCCTGGCAATCAGGGATATAGCTCATGCGGAACAAATCAAGCAAATGCATGCCTTCTTTATCATAGTGCTTCTCCAACACATGTACCGGTCTCTGCACCATGTAGTTGAAGAACCCCAAGGCAAGCTTGGCCAAGGAGGGGCCACTATTTCCGGATCCAACAGACAGATCAAATAACTTCTGCAGAACGAAGTAAGGAATTTGGTTCTCGAGCCGGAGGAGATCCCTCATTAAGAAAGGCAAAACCCAAGCCATGGTGAATAAAGGGTCGTCGAGATCAGCCGGGACTATCCTCCCGACTTTGCAGAATAGCTCGATGATGAAGCAACCATCGAGCACCACCATCCGGATAAGGTCCTGGCCATCGAATTCCAAGGTCTCCGAATAGCTCTTCCGGATCTCCTTCTCCATCGGAGCTATCGCCTCAAAGAAGTCCTTGAGCACAACTCTCTTGCTCTCCGCCCGCAATAGGAGATCGCTCAGGAACCGCCATTTGTGCTCCTGGATCATCTGGAAGTGCGGCTCCCCATGGTGGAAGGGACCGATGGAGACGATGTGAGGCTGGTAGGCCTTTTCATTGATCTCCGATAGGCTCTGAGGGACTCTGAAGATGCAACAAGAATCTCTTCCTGCCGACCTGTTCAAGAGCCTCGGCGATTCCTGAATTTTCCTTTCCACTTCCGACAAGAAGCCCGCGTCGATATGGACGACATGGTGAACGGAGCTTCCATTCTCTGCGGTGTGGTTGCTGCGGGAGTTTGAATCTCTGGACATCTGCGCTTAATTCCCTTAAACTAATGCTATTTCGGGTAGATTCAATGCTAGAAGTTCCATCTTGCAGATGAGGAAGCTTTGGCTTCTATTTGTTCCTGACCAGTGAAGAATAGACCATATCACCCAGAAGAGACAATACACCAGCTACCTGGAAATAATAGTATAAAAAGTCTCGATCTTTTGTCTTTTTCTTGGCCAGTCAATTAGGGAGACGAACACTCAAGTTTCTAGACTCGCTGAAGGATGCGATACGGAGAGGAAATGGGGCCAACATGTATGTTGAGTATGGCATTATTGGATTCCTCGCTGCTTCCTTTTCACAGGTCACCGCTCGGACAGGTTGCTCAAATTGATTGTTGAGCTCCATGTGCAGAGACTTGTTCCACCAAGTCAGCTCTTTGAATTTCCCCGTCTTTTCCTTTCAAATTCGCATGAAGTAGCCTAGTGCTCGATGTGGGTCATCATCATTTTCGATCCCGTTTCGATGAACTTCCTGCCGAGCATTGTCCGAAGCCTGATTATTACGCGCGAGGATCAAATGTTGCGCTGGCGAATCTTGATAACCGGGCCATCTATCACGAATAGGGCCGTCATGCTTTCAAAATTAAGCTTTGTTTCCTGGAGTGAACCGGGCCATCTACCGCGAATCGCATCATCGAGAAAAACGAACTTGTTTCGTCTAGAGTTTCGACGAGGTTGCAATTGTATCGGGCGGGGCTTGATGGGCTGCCTGGTGGTGGCTTTACTGTCGATTAGCTACGAGGGAGGAGAATTTAAGAGATGCAAAAAGCGGATTGATGAGTTCCTTTCGAACTAGGCATATTACTCTTGTTGTTTTCCTCATTTCTGTGGGTAGGGTCAAAGACTGTGGCCAGGTCATCGACATAAATTTGGCTTCTCCGATAGTCAGAGCTTATGCAAAAATATAGCACTGGTAGTCTACATAAATGTAACTACTGAATTATTAAAATTGTTAATAATATAAATATATAATAATTGTTGATATCTTTTTAAAAGTATTGGTAAAGCTACCCGTCAAACGGTCAAAGAACTTGTTTAAGGAGAACTTGTTATCAAGAGCTTAGACGATTGGTAAAGATTTTCCAAGTTTTACCATCACAGAAAGCGTACTGGTTTTCCGTCCACAGGTCGCACTCATAGTCATGGAAACAGAGAGATGCTGCATTTACGTGGGCTGATTCAACCCAAGTGGTCAAGAACCAATTTGAACCTTCAGTAACATTACAGCCAGCAGATTCTACAAGATTTGCAGCTCGAGTTTTAATTTGCAGCTCAACCTCAAACAATTCCTGAAAATGGCAAACTCAGACTTCTGCTAATTGTGGTTGCCAGGAACAGGACAGAAATATTGATAGACAGCAAAGAAGGACTGAACCATGGTGAGTATCAGAAGCACGAGTGCCGCCAAGGCCGACATGAAGGACCATGGGGTGTTGAAGTACATGTGCTTGAAGCCGGCCCATCGGACGTGCCAGCCATTTTGGTAGTACCGGTTGACGCCCTCGAAAACCTCCGACAGATAGCTCCTCTCGATGTCGAATGCCACATCTTTCCCGATGATACTGAAGAAGCGAGCCACTTCCTCGTCTCCCCCGTAGTAGTTCTCCACGATCTTGCGGTCACCGAGGAACCCAGCGTCGGCCGGCGTGTTCATGAGGCGTCCCATGAAAGTGGCATAGGTCGTGATGTGCTTTGTGCAGTGGTGGTAGCACTGCTCGAACGCAACAAAGTTGAGCAAGAGAGAACTCAGGAAGTCGTCAAGTTTCAGGATTGGGATTTCTAGGGTGCCGTTGATGCTCTTGAATTTGATGTCCAAGAAGCTCGAAGAATTCCTTGGCTTGAACTTGACTCCAGCCACGTTGAGCTTCTTCGCCGGCTGAATCAGGCGGAGGAACTCGCTTGGCTTCCTCGATGTTTCTCGAGCCTCTGGGATATAGCTCAATCGGAACAGGTCGAGCAAATGCTTCACTTTCTTGTCGTAGTACTTCTCCAGGACGGCTATCGGCCTGTCATCCATGCGGTTGAAGAATTTCAGCGCAAGCTCAGCCAAAGAGCAATTGCCGCTGTTGCTTGATCCCACAGCCAATGCGTATATGCGCTCGAGGACGAAAATTGGGATCTGGTTCTCGAGTGCCAGGAGGTCTCGTGTCAGGAAAGGCAGCATCCACGGTATGCTCAGTAGCGGGTCATCAGGATGCAGCGGAACCAACTTCCCGACTTTGCAGAAGAGCTCGACGATGAAGCAACCATCAAGTATCATAATTTGAATGAGGTCTTGGCTACCGATGTCCAAGGTTTCTGAGTAGCTCTCGCGGATCTTGTCCTCTACCGGTGCAATGGCCTTGACCAAGTCCACAAACCCGACGCCCCTTTCCTCTATCCGGGTGAGGAGGTCATGGAGGAATTGACCCTTGTGCTCCTCGATCATGCTGAACTCCTGTGCACCGTGGTGATACGGGCCAATGGAGAGTATGTGGGGCTGATAGGCTTTCTCATTATTCTCGGCCAGACTCCGAGGGACCCTGAAGATGCAACAAGAGTTCCTGCCCGCGCATCGGCTCAACTGTTTCGGCATCTCTTGGGTCTTCCTCTCCAATGTCAATAGCAGACTACTGCTGATGTCGATGGCATGGTGCGGCCAACTTCCACTCTGGGCACTCTGGTTAATGCGGTGATTCGATTCTCTCGACATCAAGGGTTTTAGAGTATGCTGTTTCGGTAGGCTATAATGTGAAGGCTCTTGGATGAGGCATTAGACCTCACTTTGCTTCTGATTATATAGACGAATTGGAGGAACTGGGTCCCATTAAATTATTGGTCTTTTGGGTTCCTGGCAATTTCTTTACAATTGGAAAGGCCACTCGTGACCATTGTACTGGAATCAGCAGCGAAGTTCACTTGTCTTTTCTTGAATCTGGTCGGCGAAGACTGACGCCTAGTCAACTTCATTTAATCGTTTTTCCCCTTCATCTTGTGATGGGCCCAAAAGAAGAAAGAAACGAAGATGTTTAACCCTTCCGGTCAGTCTTCCTATACATTTCCATGAAGTTTCTGTCTGCTTTATATTTGTCCACTGTGGTTGATTCATCCAAGACCATGTATCACATCAGCATGATGCTATGTGTTAGAAGGATAAAGGGTAAATTAGTCTTTAAGACTATTAGGGCTTATTTTGTTGCTGATTACCAATGTAGAAGTTAATCTTTACTGAATAATAAAGATAACTTTTTCCTCTCAAATGGTATTAGAGCCTAATTGAAACCCTAAACTCTAGAGTAGCCACTCACCGCCGTCGGTTGCCACTCACTATTGTCGACCACTAGCCACCCTCGAAGTCGACGAATCTCGTCAAAATCTCCCTATCAAGCATTGCATAGCACCAGCACAGATTCGGCGCCGTTCGATGTCTTCCAGTGTCGCTGTAAAATATGGGGTTTTCAGGTCAAAAAGTCAAAAAGAGTGGGGCCCACTTTCAGCTAAAAAGAAAAAAAAAAAATGGGACTCTTATCGTAAAAAAGGAAGAAAGAAAGCAGCGCAGAGAGAGAGAGAGGCCGAGAGCTTACGGAAAGAACAGAAAAGAGAGGGGAAAAGAAAGAAGAAGAAGAAGAGAGGGGATTCACGCGTTCTCACCACGGAGCCTTGCCAAGCCGATTCAACACCGATTTGCAACACTCGGTAAGTGCTCGCACTCGTCGTTCGTCTAATCGGAGAAATTTTCGGAATTAGGGCTCAAATTCGAATTTAAGTGATTTTTGAGTTGCTATGTCCGTTTTTGGAGTTGAGAAGTTGAGGAATTTTGGAGAGATGATAGTTTAGGGTGTTGTGAATGAGTGGGATTTTACGGAACTTGATTTGGACTCACGGTTTGCAAGAAACGAATTTTTGAAGTTGTGAGCGCGCAGTGAACAGTGCGACCAGCAGCCTTCCACGTCGTTTTTGATCAGTTTCCGGCTAGTTTTGGGTTGGCGAAGTAGTGGGTTTTGTCGTACGTCGAACGATGTTTCTTTTGACTATAAGTTTGCTTAAAACGGATTTTGGTGGAGAGAGTTGTGGCTCGACAAAGTTCGACGCGCAAGTTACGCGTTGCGGACAAGTTTGAATAATCGCTTTGGACGAGCAATTTGTTGGCGCTCATGAGTCGTTTTGTTAACTTCTAAGCTTTATATATCGGAGTCGTAGTTGATGTCGCATTTTATTAGATTTTGACTTTGTTTCTCTTTTAATTTATAGGATTGTGAGTTCGACGGTTCGAGTAATTGTTGTTGTTTGGTCGTAGGCTTTTCCCAGGTGAGTGGTGCTATCTCTTCTATGAATTTGTAAACTCATTGTCTTAAAGTGATAAAAATTTGAGTATCGTATAAGTTATGAAATAGCATTTTTATTGCATAAAAGTCGAGATCGAGCAATTACTACTCCTTGATCATTTCAGAATGATTTGATAAACACATTATGAAAGATGTTGTGAAAGT
>BCNH02000002.1:23789000-23803352 GCA_001662345.2 Metrosideros polymorpha var. glaberrima | reverse complement strand
TGATAAAAATTTGAGTATCGTATAAGTTATGAAATAGCATTTTTATTGCATAAAAGTCGGGATCGAGCAATTATTACTCCTTGATCATTTCAGAATGATTTGATAAACACATTATGAAAGATGTTGTGAAAGTGTATGTCTGTTTATTACATTGTAAACTGACTTTGATGATTTGAGTAACGTTTATGAAAAACATTACGAAAGGTTATATATATACTGATTTGTGAATTTGGTTTATGAGGAGTTATGAAATGATTTGAGAAATGTTTCTGACGGATGAATTGAGTTGCGAAAGATTATATGTTTGTTTTATGAACTAGATTTGTGGTATTGATTTTGGAATTGAGTTTCGGTATTGGGGGATGTTGATGTTAGTTGGGAATTGTTGGTGAAAGAGATTGATTGTTTATGCTCAAATCGCTATGATGAGAACCCTTTAAAGGGGGAGTATGCATACTGTCAGAACGTCCTTCTGGGTCGAACCGCCGGCTTTATAGATGGTAGACCTAGCCAAGAGGGGTAAACTTGGTCGCCTTTGTCACGGTGTTAAATGTGACCATAGTGTTGATGATGAGCAATAGATTAGTCGATGGAATGGACCATCGACGTGTGATTTGTTGAGATTGGTCAATGGATAGACCATTGACGTGTGATTTAATGAGATTGATCAATGGACTCGACCATTGATGTTTGTTAAGATATTATTGGTTTAACGAATGTTTTCTGATATATATACAATTATGTTAAAGTGATAGAACTCGTTCTTGTAAGTGCATTATATACTGAAATTGAGATAAGTGACTTTTGATATTGTTTTGTAAAGTGCATAGTAGCTGCTCGATCTGTTTAGAAGAGATACGTACTACTCACTGAGCTGTGGTCTTGCTCACCCCTCTCTTTCCCAATCTTTTCAGGTTCCTCGAGTTTTGGCCAATAGAGCGAGAGTGACATCGACGGGGCTTTTGAGAGGTTTGATTTTAGGTGGTCTTTTGAAGAAAACATTTTTTTTGTTGTCTGTTTGAGGCTGCGTCCTTTGGGTAGAAGGACGGCCGTGTCACCCCCCATTTTTTTGTTGGTTTCGGGGTGTGACAGTCGCAGGGGCATTGCTTAGGTCGGCGAGCCTAGTTCTAGCGTCGTTCGATGCCGCCTAGGCCAGCGAGCCTAGATCCAGCGTCACCCAATGTTCTCCAGCGTTGGCACCCTTCTCACAGGGCTCCCTTCTTTTGACCGAGTGAATCACTGATATGAGTAATGCTTGTCATTTGCTTTGCAACTTTTTTTTGTCTTTTCTTTGGTTTCAGTTGGTCCGGTTGGATTTAGAGGCCCAATGCTTTTGAACCCCTTCTTTTGTGAAGAAGAGAAGGTGGGAAAGGTCAGATCAATGGTTCACTCATTCTATAGTGCGAGATACTCATTATGATGGTCAATTTTTGTGGCTTTAGGGACTTTTGTCTTTGTTATCCGAAGAATAATATTGTGAGAATTTTCCTAGTACTATTGGAGAATAGGTGATCTTGATATGAGTAAAGCTCGGGATGGCTCTGGGAAGAATAATGTTATGATGACTGAGGTGATTTCCTCTTTATCTAATCGAATTACTTATAAGAAGCTTGAGGGCAGTGCTAACTTCCAGCAATGGAAGGAAATTGTGAAACTTACTTTGACAAACAGAAATCAGCATTGACACTTAACTGAGCCTAAGCCCAGAGATGATGAAACTTGAGATGTTATTGATGCATGTATTTTTGGGCAGATACTAAACTCTATGGAGAGTAATATAGTTGATCTGTGGGAGTATTTGGATGTGTTATATTCAAGCCAAAATAATCTATCATTAACTTATGAGCTATCGCAGGAATTTTATCAATGATAGGGAGGGGCGTTCTATTACACAATACTTTGCTGATTTTAAGAGGATCTATGAGGAATTGAATGCTATTCTCCCTATTTCAACCAATGTTCAACAAATGTAACTTCATAGAGAACAATTGATTGTAATGGGATTCCTAGGAGGTCTTGGTCCTCAATATGAAACCGTTAGGTTTCAAATTCATGAGGAGAGATTGTTGCATCACTCACAAATACATTTGCTCGGGTTCTTCGGGTATCTCGTGAGTTTTCTCAAGACCCCACATCTATGGCAGATAATTTAGCTCTTGTGTTCCAATCTCGAACTGATAGTAGGAGTAAGAGTGATGGAGGAAACCATGGAGGATACAATGGACGTAAGGCTGAATTGGAGGCCGTGGCACATGAACTGGGAGAAGCCAAGGCCAACAATGTTATGGACAATCTCACCTGTCTACTAATGGCTCAGAGGTAATATGAACTTGTCATTACTGTGGCAAATCTGGTCATATTTAAAAAATTTGCTGCAAGTTACATGGGAGAATTGGGCTGCAACAATAGTTTGCCAATACTGCATCCAATATTGACTCTTTTCCACAATCTTATGAAGGCAAGGTAGTGGTCATGTCTGAAGATTAATTTGCTCGATACAATTAGCAGTTTACTTTTTCCACTGCCACTTTGGTACAAACAGGTAATGCTACTGCGTGCCTTTCAACTGCTTCTCATCCTTGAATCATTGATTCAGGGGCTTTTGATCATATGTCAGATCTTTCAGGTATATTTTCCTCTCTTACTCCATCCGCATCCACAGTCACGTTAGCCAATGGCTCATATGCACATATTAGGGGAGTTGGCACAGTTCATCCAACTCTTTCATTGTCATTGTCCTCAGTACTTTATCTAACACAATTTTCATTTAATCTCGTGTCTATTAGTAAGTTAACCAAAACTTTCAATGTTCCGTATCATTTTATCCTGATTCTTGGATCTTCCAATATCTAGCTACGAAGATGACGATTGGTAGAGGACATGAGGAAAGGAGACTGTATGTGCTTGAACATGCAACTTCCTTTGCATGCTCTAGTGTTACCTCCCTACATCAGATCCACTATCGTCTTGGTCATCCTTCTCTACACAATCTTCAGAAATTGGATTCCAGTTTTAAGTCTCTTTCTAGTTTAGAGTGTGAGTCATATCAACTTGGCAAATTACATCGTGTTAGTTATCCGCCTCAAGCCATTTAATGAACAACGTCTCCCTTTTTGTTAGTTCATTCAAATGTTTGGGGTCCATGTCATATGACTTCCAATTTGGGTTTTAGATATTTTGTTACTTTTGTTGATGACTATTCTGGAACTACTTGGTTATATCTAATGAAAATTCGTTCAGAGTTGTTCTCTATATTTTATGCATTTATATATGAAATTTATACTCAGTTTGGTGTTCTGATAACGCTAAGGAATAATTTTTTGCACCATTTTCTAACTTTATAACACAATATGGTATGGTTCGTGAATCTTCTTATCCTAATACACCACAACATAATGGTGTTGCTTAAAGGAAGAATAGACATTTGTTGGATGTTACTAGATCTATATTGTTTGAGATGAAGGTTCCTAAAACCTTTTGGTCTGATGGTGTCTTGACTACATGCTATCTCATTAATCGCATGCCTTCTTCTGTTTTGCGAGGTGGTATTCCATTTTCTACTTTGTTTCCAAATCAGTCACTTTTGAATTACCACCACGTATTTTTGGTTATCTGTTTTGTTCATGATCATCAACCCAGAGCATCAAAACTTGATCCTAGAGCTATCAAGTGTGTGTTTCTAGGTTACTCTCGTACTCAAAAGGGATATCGTTATTATTCTTTATTACTGATAAAATACTTCATAATTGCTAATGTTTCATTCTTTGAATTCACTCCTTATCATAATGTTTCAATTACTATGTTTGAGTTGGATGAAGAATTACATGTGACCACCATTCGGTCAACTGCTCCAGCTATTTCACCAGTATCCACACAGGAACCACCTCCTCTACAGGTTTATACTTGGCTTCCTCGAGTTTCTACTCCTCAAGCACATACTCCTCTTCCTCCTGTCACTACTACGTCATTATCCACCCCAGATCCACCATTGGCTGATCTTCCTCTTGTGTTTGATCTTGATCTTCCTATTGCTCATCACAAAGGTACACGTGCTTATACTCAACATTCTATTGCAAATTTTATTTCATACTCTTCCATGTCTCCTTCCTTTCGGTCCTTTTTAGCTATCGTTAAACAATATCCTATCCTCAAGTCTGTAGCCGAGGCATTACAAAGTTCTAGTTGGAAGATAGCAATAGAAGAATAATTAAACGCTCTACAAGTTAATCAAACTTGGGACTTGGTACCTTTTCCTTCAAGCAAAACTGTTATTGGTTGTAGATGGGTATATGCTGTAAAAGTCAATCTCGATGGTTCTCTTGCTTGCTTAAAAGCAAAACTTGTTGCAAAAGAAATGCTTAGGTGTATGGGGTTGACTATTTAGACATTTTGTCTCTTGTTGCCAAGCTTATTTCTATTCGTATTTTGATCTCTCTTGCTGCCACCTATAATTGGCCCTTCAAGAATTCTTTTTTGCATGGTACCCTTCATAAAGAAGTTTATATGGAGCAACTCTGGGGTTTGTTGCTCAGGGGGAGTATGGAGGACTGGTTTGCAAATTTAAAAAATCTTTGTATGGTTTGAAGCAGTCTCCACAAGTGTGGTTTGAAAAATTTTCTAAGGCTGTACTTTCTTTTGGACTGTCCAGATGTGACAATGATCACTCTTTCTTTTATAGACAGTCAGAGAAAGGCAAGTTGTTCTTGATTGTGTATGTGGATGATATTATCATCACGGGAGATGAGTTGGTATAGTTGAAATAAAGATCTATCTTCAAAAACAGTTTCAGACTAAGGACTTGAGGTGGCACAGTCACTGAAAGGTATTGTACCGTCATAGCGAAAACATATCCTAGATTTACTCACTAAGACGGGTATGCTAGGATCAATACCTCTTGATTCACCCATGGAACGAGGGGTCAAACTAGTTGCTGGAGAGGAGAGCTTTTTGATAATCATAAGAGATATAGAAGATTGGTAGGCAAACTGAATTACCTCACAGTTACTCTACCAAACATTGCCTTTCTAGTTAATGTGGTAAGCTAGTTTCTATCTTCCGCTCGTACATCTCACTAGGATGTAGTTATTCGGATATTAAGATACTTGAAGAAGACTACGGGGAAAGGAATTGTTTATCAAAACCGTGTTCATAGCAGAGTTGAAAGATTTTCTAATGCTGATTAGGCGGGGTCTCCAGATGATAGGAGATCAACCACTGGCTATTATACCTTAGTTGGAGGAAATTTGGATTCATGGAAAAGTAAGAAACAGAGTATTGTTGCCCGCTCTAGTGCTGAGTCAAAATATAAAGCCATGGCACAAGTGACATGTGAATTAGTGTGGATTAAGCAGTTATTGACTGAGTTAGATTTTAAAGCTTCAGTTCCTATGCCTTTATGGTGTGATAATAAGGCTACAGTGTATATAGCTTCTAATCCCGTGTTTCATGAGAGAACAAACCATATGAAAATTGACTGTCATTTTATTCGAGAGAAGCTGTAGAGTGGAGTGATTCTTCCTAATCACATTAGAACCAATGAACGACTTGCAGACATGTTTTACAAACCTCTAGGAAATGGGAGGATATAATATATTTGTAACAAGCAGGGCATGATTAATATCTATGCTCCAGTTTGAAGAGGAGTGTTAAAAGTATAAAGAGTAAGTTGGTCTTTAGGACTTTTAGGGCTTATTTTGTTGCTGATTACCAATGTATAAGTTAATCTTTTCTGAATAATAAAGACAATTTTTTTCTCTCACAATATGATTTTAATACTTAATGCAATCATTACATCTGATTGCAACTGTATCACTGGTTCGAGAGACCAAACCATTTTGCCTGAACATCCCTTCGGATATGACAAACGGAGAGCAAGACTAAGATCCTTTCTGAGATATGAAACCTACAAATTAACATTATTTATAAGGAAGTTAATATCTCAAGCACCGATTGAATAGAAATCACAGAACATCTGCAAGACAGTAAAATTTAAAAGGCGAAACTTGAGATTAACATGATTCGCTGCAAGCAGAATCGAAGGTTGGATCTGTCGTTGGCTTTTGGTGGAACCATTCCTTGATATCACTAAGTTATTTGATAAATATATTTAATGACTTAATCTAGACCATTCATCATGGTATTACCACGCCTTGTGTCATAATTTTGTTAGTGACTAGAAGGCAATCGTGATTCGGACTCTTTGCAACCACAGTATTTAACGAAAAACTGACAAAAACAGGTGCCTTTTTTTACTTGTCCCCCAAAGCAAGACGTGCTGTCGTCAGGTGTGGTATTAAATATTGATAATCTATTATTAAGTTCTTCTTCCCATCTTTCTCCTAATTAATCAGTAAACACGGATTAGCGCTTAAGCATATAGAGAGAGAAAATGAGCACCAGAGCACAGCATCCTAGTATTCTAATGTTGCCGTGGTTAGCTCATGGTCACATCTCTCCTTTCCTGGAGCTAGCCAAGAAGCTCTCACACAGAGGCTTCCACTTATACTTCTGCTCCACACCCATCAATCTAAAGCCTCTCAGAGACACCCTTCTTGCTCAAGACTGTGTTTCTTTGATACAACTCATTGATCTTCACCTTCCATCTGATGACTTCCCACAACTTCCTCCTCACTATCACACCACCAAGGACCTCTCTCCTCATCTCGTGTCCACCCTCAAATCCGCCTTCGATTCCGCAAAGTCTTCCTTCTTCGACATCCTCGGATCCCTCAAGCCAGACTTGGTCATCTTTGATTATCTCCAACCATGGGCGTCAGTTGCAGCTAGTGAGCTGAACATAAATGCTGTGGTCTTCCTTACTATGAGGGCTGCCTCCTGTTCTTTCTTTACTCACTCAATTCATCACACCTTCAATGAATAAACCTTTTCGGCTCTGACTTTGCCTGATTCTGAGAACCATAGGATCGCCCAGTTGATGAATTCCAGTGCCAATGGGTACAAGAACAAGGCGAGGTTCTGGGAGTGCATGGAGAGGTAATCCGACATAGTCTTGATCAAAACATCAAGAGTCGCAGAAGGCAAGTATGTTGATCATCTCTCTGATTTAGTGAAAAAGAAGGTGGTGACTGTTGGGCCTCTTCTTCAAGAATCTGCCAACAAGGACAGTGATGGAGAGAAGATCATGGAGTGGCTTGATAAGAGACAACTTTCTTCAGTTGTGTTCGTTTCTTTTGGAAGTGAGTACTTCCTTTCTGAAGAAGAGAGGGAGGAGATTGCTTATGGATTGGAGCTCAGCAACGTGAGCTCTATCTGGGTTCTCAGATTTCATGGTGGAGAAGAAGTTACAATACATGAGGCCCTACCACAAGGATTTCTACAGAGGATTGGAGACAGAGGACTGTTTGTGGAAGGATGGGCCCCACAGGCTAAGATTTTGGGACATCCAAGCATAGGTGGGTTTGTGAGTCACTGTGGTTGGAGCTCAACATTGGAGGCAATTCATTTTGGAGTGCCAATCATAGCCATGCCAATGCGCCTTGATCAACCCCTGAATGCGAAGCTTGCAGTGGAGATCGGCGTGGGCATGGAGGTGGACAAGGGAAGTGGAGGGTTCAGGAGGGAGGAGGTGGCGAGAGCGATGCAAAAAGTGGTGCTGGAGGATAAAGGGAAGGAGGCCAGGAGAAATGCTCAAGAAATGGGTAAGAGGATGAGAGAGAAGCAAAATGAAGAGATGGATGACGTGGTTGAGAAGCTGAAGCAGCTTATTGGAGTATAATTTCTCTGTTAATTGAGTAAAGAAGAGAGAACTTGTTTTGAAAGAGTAGAGAGTATGAATAAAGAGTCATAAGCTGAATTAGGCGTTCCAATATTCCGAATGGGTGGCATTCCGATAAGTACCAAGGTATTTGTGCACTGAAAGTGACAACGTTGTCTGGTTCTTCTCTTTTGTTTTGCACTTTGGTTCTTTCTTTTCTTTTCTTTTTCTTTTTTTTTTTGGGGGGTGGGGGGAGAAATGGAGATTGTCGGTATTTGTGAAAGTCACAGGCTGATGTTTGAAGTTTGAGTGAATCAAACTTGGAATGAGAATCAGATAGGTAAAGCTGCATCTTCAGCTCCTACCAGGGTAATTACAAATAAAGCAGGCAATAATTTTTTACCAAAGTACAACATAGCCAAAACCCAGGATTCTACTGTACTAGGTACACCACAAGCACCTATTGGCCAAATTCCATAAAAAAAAACCTCAAACTTTAGGTTCTGTCCCAAAAATACCCCGAACTTTTTTTTATCTCAGAAAAAACCCCAAACTTTAGGTCTAGTCCCGATTCTACTGTACTAGGTACACCACAAGCACCTATTGGCCAAATTCCATAAAAAAAAACCCCAAACTTTAGATTCAGTCCCAAAAATACTCCGAACTTTTTTTTATCTCAGAAAAAACCCCAAACTTTAGATCTAGTCCCAAATCTGCCCCGAACTTTTCTTTTCTCAGAAAAAACCCCAAACTTTAAGTCAAGTCTCAAATCTGCCCCAAACTTTTCTTTTGTCTCAGAAAAAATCCCAAACTTTAAGTCCAGTCCCAAATCTGCCCCGAATTTTGTTTTGTCCAAAAAAAATCACAAAATTTCAACAATTCTCAAATCTACGCCCATGATCTAACCCCAACTTGACACGGCACTTCCACGTCGATAAAATCCACATCAATAAAGTAACATGTTTTTTTTTACAGAGAAAAGTTTGAAGAAATTTTGGACTGAACCTAAAGTTTGGGGTTCTTTTTGGACCAAAAAAAGTTTTATTTGTTATCGTCTCTAACTTTCGTATCCAAACCAAAACCGTT
Source organism: Metrosideros polymorpha var. glaberrima (assembly GCA_001662345.2). NCBI lineage: Eukaryota > Viridiplantae > Streptophyta > Magnoliopsida > Myrtales > Myrtaceae > Metrosideros > Metrosideros polymorpha. Next base: position 23,794,552 of record BCNH02000002.1, on the reverse strand, counting down.
CTAGGATACGAAAGTTAGAGACGATAACATATAAAACTTTTTTTGGTCCAAAAAGAACTCAAAACTTTAGATTCAGTCCAAAATTTCTTTAAACTTTTCTTTGTAAAAAAAAATAAGTTACTTTATTGATGTAGATTTTATTGACGTGGAAGTGCCGTGTCAAGTTGGGGTTGGATCATGGGCGTAGATTTGAGAATTGTTGAAATTTTGTGATTTTTTTTTTGGACAAAACAAAATTCGGGGCAGACTTGGGACTAGACTTAAAGTTTGGGGTTTTTTCTGATACAAAAGAAAAGTTTGGGGCAGATTTGGGACTTAACCTAAAGTTTGGGGTTTTTTCCTAGACAAAAAAAAGTTTGGGGCAGATTTGGGACTTGACTTAAAGTTGGGGGGTTTTTTAAGGAATTCGGCCCCTATTCTTGTTTCCCATCATTGACACAGTTGATTTTGTTGATTTTTCTTCATAACCAGAAGAAAATTCAACTTGTATAGGTCCATATACCAGAATATTTTTCATCTACCAAAAAATTAACATATTGGTCTGTCGTGTGCTAAATAAGAGCAGAATTCATTCCATACACTCGTACAGTTCCCCTCAGAAAGGGCGCTTTTCTAGCCCGGTATGTTATTTTCTTCCCAAGGTGAAGCATAGTATACTTTACGAATAACAAATTAAACAGTGTACATGTAGCAAGATCCGGAAGAAAATTATAGGTCCAAAATCAGAACATTTTTCATCTATAATAAAAATGAACAACATACTGGTCTGTCGTGTGCTAAAAAAGAGCAGAATTCATTCCATACACTCGTACAGTTCCCCTTAGAAATGGCGCCTTCCTGGCCCACTATGTTATTTTCTTCCCAAGGTGAAGCATAGTATACTTTACGAATAACAAATTAAACAGTGTACAAATAGCAAGATCTGGAAGGGAGATCTTGAGAGTTGAGATTAGGAACACGTCGAAATATTTCCTCTTTCGAGCGCCTAGCGTAGGGATTCTATATTTTTGCTCAGCTCTTCCAGCTTCTTCATTCTCAACCTCTCACTCTCGCTTACCAGCTGATCAGCAGGTGACACAGTGAAGGAAAATTTGGAGCAAGACAGAGAAGCCATAAGCAGGGAGCAAGCATTAGAGACAGTCAACATGAGAAATTTTCCCAGAAAAGATTGACAAGAATCAAAATGAAAATCAATTGCTATTATGAAAAGAGATTTTACCTCCATCAGTTTGGCAACCAGCTGAGCCTTTTCTTTACTCCTCTCATTGAATGCCTCCAACACTTCTCTGTATTCTCTCTCCTGTGACATGTGAAAGCTTCAGGGAGACCAATAAAAGATATCACCACACCGAAATAATTCGAGGGCAAACTGCGAATTTATATCTCTTCAAGTGGCAACAAGTTTGTACCGAAACCACAGTGTTCCAAAATGACTTTAAGCATAATAAGGTGTCATAAACAATCTTCCTCAGCATTCAAGACAGTATCGTAGAAGGAACATCACATAGGCCATTGCCAGAAAGCATTTTCTGAGATGAGATAATTAGCTGAGCTGAATGTCTTTATTTCTCTATTTCTTTTGGGAGCTGAAGTTGAATGCTAAAGAAAGGATATGGACCAGAACCCAGTGGATCAATTTAATTCACATTAGAGGTCTATGTGCTTTAACACTAGAGTGAGAACATTCAAGAGAAAAAAAAGGGAGATACAACAGAAAATAAACTTCACCTTCTTCTGGCAGCTCAGTCCCAGCGGCTTTAATTCTCGGTTAACGATATCTATCTTCTTGCGCACAATGCCGACCTCCTTTCTCATTGGATCGGTTAGAGCTTCTAGCTCCTGATACATATTGCATATTCAAAGGATCATGTAATGTCCTTACACTAAGTTCTCGAATCCCAGTTGACAGGATTCATCTCAATCAATGCTATCAAGCCATTATACACTGAGACTTTGAAAGCGCTTTTATTTCGTGACTGTTAGACCGCTGGCCGCCGATCCAATTGACAGTTTCTTTTTTTTTTTTCCAGATTAATGCAGCATAAAACCAAAAAACTTATCTCTTACCATCATTCCCGTGTTTGAAAAATTTAACTACATCTAAAATCTCCTCTTTCTACTTACTTCTTTAAGTTAACTTACATCTAGAATCTCGGCCAAGCGCTTGCTCGCTTCCTCGACACGGCCCAACTGATTCTGCACTTTTTCCTTGACCTCTGTCTTCCTCCTCTCAATCTCCTCTTCCTTTGACCTGAATGCAGCGAGAGCCGATCTTGACGCCTCGTCGTTCTCATCTTTGACGGGGCTGTCATTGAAGCTGAGAAATCCTGAGTTCCTCACCCGTTGCATCTGTAATTGTTGGTGCTGCTGCTCGAGTATTTGCCTCTGCGGTGTCATCCTTCCTCCCTTGAATTCTCTCTTTCTGAAAATTATGGCCTTCTTTTCCCTTTTGTTCCTTCTCTAAAGGTGGTAGCAACTCACGCCAGCCTTGGATATATAAAAAAACCAACGTTCTCTGCAACAGAACATGACAATGACGTGCAGTGACCAGCATTCCAAATCTTCCTGAAAATGCACGTATGGAACTAATAAATGAAAATCATTACAAATTACATTGTAGTACCACGGATGTCTACTGTAAACATTAAACTTTTTTTTCGCGACGCCTTTCTTGTTCGCAACTAGAATTTCCTGCGCTGCTGTCTATATTAGATTACTGTTGTCACGAGGAAAACGAAACCAAGATGGGTCCTTCCTTTGGTTAGATGGGCATTATCTTAAGTTGGTGTCTTGGCGAATTCAACTAACAGCTACAGCCTTTTCTGATCAGATTGCTATTACAATCACCCACCATTGAAAGGGTCTATTTCTGTTCCTTTTTCATACGAGATTTTGCAGGTTAAGTCCTCACAAGGAACAGTGTTGAGCTATTTACAGTTGACAACGAATGCTTAAGGTTGAAGGCGCGCACTTGATTGGATAGCAAGTGCTCACCTGCACCAAGCATGAACGGCAGACGTGGGGGAGAAGTCAAGAGTAGGAGAGATTTGCCTTCATCCCATGATAACTAATTGGGTTTCATGTGGGTAATCTTCACTCTCAATCTTTTGTGTCTTGGCATCATGTACTTTTCTAGTATGATTGCGCACATAGGCCAATTTTCATAAACTACTCTAAAAAGGCTATCTTTTCGGTTAAGGCTAGTCATCCATGTGGGGGAAAAAATGTCAGAAAAGTCTTAAACATATTGCATTTGTGCCAATTTAGTCTTAAACATTTTAACTTAGAGTCAATTCAGTCATTCTGACTAATTTTGGTCAGATATTGTGACATGGATACCGGTCAGCCTACATAGCACGACCGATGCTGATGTGACCATTTTTTTAATAATATCATAAAAATTTGAAAATTATTAAAATATGTTCACGTTAGCGCCGATCGTGCCACGTAGGCCAGCCAACGTCCACGTCACAATATCCGGCCAAAATTAGGCAGAATGACTGAATTGACTCTAAGTCAAAAAGTTTATGACTAAATTGACACAAATGCAATAGGTTTAGGACTATTCTGACACTTTTCCTATCCACGCGGTGCCTAATAATTTCCATGATGAAAATTAACTTTTGACCTATCGTCAACAAGTAAGTTCTCCATTAGACTAGTAAATATCCATGATTTTTTTAAGTATCATTAGTTAGTAAGTTCTCAATTAATCTACATAGCAAAATTTATACATGTTACGAGCAAAATATATATATATACATGGAATAGTACGTTTAAACATATTAGATACAGTCCGACCAAAAAAAAAAAAACATATTGGATGCAGTTAATTTGTTTCGCATGGAATATTGCGTATATGAAAAAATTGGCATTATAAAAGATCTTGTAAAATCACCTAATTATAAAATGTATGAATGATTATTTGATGGAATAAAACTATTGACACAGTACGAAGAAATTGTAAGCATGTCTATGATAAGAAAAAATGTTTCAAGATTAGATTTCTTTTTGGATAAGTTTGTTATACGATAGAAATATTCAAGTTTTAAAAATATAAATACGTGAAATAATATAGTACAATTTTCAATTCACACAATTGCCCATTGATAGGAAGACTTGTGAAATAACTGTTGACACTTAAATTTTGACCATCATTTAGTTTTTATTTAGAATTTATTAAATTACACACAAAAAATAGGGACCGACCCCGGCCCCTCCAAAAATATTAAATCATTTTTCCATTATAGTTTTCATATAGTTTTTTTATTTAATTTTTAGCGTGCATTTGCATTTAAATCGAACCGGTGAAAAAATTGGAGCCAATTTGATGCGATTTGACCCTCCCGGGGCTTGATCAGAATTTTTTTAGCTCAGAAAATTCAAGAGAGAGGCAAAGAGAGAAAAAAGGGCCCGGTGAGAACCCATTCACCGAGCCATCTTCGCAGCCACGGTGTTGCCTCCATACGCAACCTTTTCCCTCCGGCGAGCCACCAATACAAACTAGGAATATCCTAGTTTAATTCCGCCGGCCCTCACATCCATACGAGCCACTATTGCGACGGAGCAAGTCGAAGAAGAACCCCCATTGACCAGCCGCGATTTGAGCAACCCAGAAAAAACAGAGTTTCGTGCTCTGTTTTTCCAGCCACTGTGCAGTCGCGGATCTGAGCTTCCTCCGGCCCCGTTCAGTGATCAAGAGAGTCCAGACGTCCCCCCTTTTGCCGTGACTCCAAGGAAGCCCATCGCCATCCGAAAGCGTCCCGTCGCTTCCAAAACAGAAAAAACAAAACGTCTTGCTCTGTATTCCGGCGAACCGGCGCCCACCTGAAGATTCGTTGCTGTTCCGACCTCCAACGATCCCCTTCGACGTGCAGCCGGGTCTCAGATCACCCCAGGTATGTCCCTAATCAAAGCTTAGTCAAAGATGAAGCCACGGAAGCCCTAAAACAGAACGCCCTCCAAGTGTTTGAAGAAATTCAAATGGGAGGTTCGAATTTTTTGTTGCACCGCCGCCGTTCGCTGCCTTCATTGCCGCTCCGGTGAGCCCCTAGAGATCCTGAAGCCACTAATAAGATATGATTTTTTTTCTCTCTGGTCACGATTTTCAAAAATACAAGAAGAGTACATTGATCTATATTAGATACAATTTTTTTTTATTTAAAACTCTAAAATCCAAATTAGGAAAGATTCTTTCCAAATAGACAATGATTTTCTTAAATTGGACAATTCTTCCCATTGCTATTCGGGAACGATTCTCCTGTTTAAGAAAAATTGGGAAAAATAACCAACCCGATCTATTGCCATTTAGGTCCAGTTCGTTATTTTTCAAAAGTCGATTTTGGATTTAGAGATTATTTTTTTCGAAAAAGTGAAGAAGCTTTGCTCGTGATTTGCTTTGATTGATATTTTTGATTGACTAGAGATTGTGATTATCTTGATCATATTTCATCTTGATGAGTTATATGCTTTCCCTATTTGAATTGTTCAATTGATTTTTGCCATCTCTATTTATTATCTTTGCATGTTTAAAATTCTAAAAAATTTCATGT
>BCNH02000002.1:23737976-23775026 GCA_001662345.2 Metrosideros polymorpha var. glaberrima | reverse complement strand
AATATATAATACTAATAATATTTTTTTTTTGTATAAAAGTAAAACTCTCTCCTTTCACTCTTCACACTTGACAAATGTTCTTTATCATCTCTAATACCTCTCTTGACTCTCACTCTCGTCTCAACTCTCGCTCGCCTACCTATCTCACTCTTGCTCTTGGTCCCCTCCGGCTTGCCACTTGTCACTCATTGAGATAGGACTCGGTCGAAGGGGGAGAGGACTTTCGGCTCATCAAGCAAAGGTTAAGATTTTTGTTTTCCCTTTCCTTCATCTCTTCTCCATTGGTTAAGGCTTTTGGCTCGCTCCAACTTCGCATTCGTCGTTTGCTTCCGGTGCTTTTGAACTAAAATTATACTAGTTTTCTTCACAGGGACGACCTTCTTTGGCTCGATTCATCAACCGGTAGGTCAATTTGTCACCTCGATCCAGTCCCGTCTAGCTCTTCTCATTCAAGCTCGAAATCTGCTAGTCTGATCTTCTTTATTTCGTTTTTATTTACTTTACTATCTATTTTGTTACGGCGAAATGATTTTATATATTACTTTTTATAGGGTCACATTTTTTTGGATGCTCTTGTTGGAAAGTTTAACACTTTCAAGTGTACCATTCCGCCGGTAATTTTTGATCACAAGGGACCGGTTTCATGGACCCACCTAGGAACCGGATGGGATCGGCGATCTGGTGCTCGGGTGGTCCATGGAATTAACGGGTAGTTCTCGGTTTCAATTTTTCGGAACCGATCTTTAGTGGGTGGTTCCCAGTTTCCACCCGAACCATGAACATCCCTACTTTTAACTATATTGGCCGTAGAGACCGCACACTTGAGGGAAATTATTGCTTACTCCTAGCTCACGTGAGCCCATTCCGTACGAGAACGTTAGATCTTGTGGGACCTACAATTGCGCCTATATCCACGGCACCCGTGTCTTAATCAAAGGGGCCGACGCCCATGTTCTACAGCAAAGTGACCGTTCAAGTTAAATTAAACTGAGACCCGCAAAAAAATGGGCCCATTGGCCCAAAGGCCCATAAGGCCCGACTAGAGATGAAAAGCGCGGGAAAATTACATCAATAGTTTAATCATTTTATTCCCCCGCTCTTCTTCAGTCTCGCGGCACTGCGAACTGATATCATCGTGGACTCGAAAACCCTCTCTCTCTCTCTCGCTCTGTGGTATTCCCTTTCGGTGGAAGCCATCGGCGGTTTCGTTTCCACCGCACTTCAATCGCCCACGAGATGAACGGCGAGAGCCGGAAGCGCGAGCGTCAAGACTCGCGGAGCTTCAGGAGGCAGAAGCAGCAGCAGCGATCTGCCGAGGAGGAGCTCGAGTCGAAGCTAGGGTTCGATCTCTTCTCGGAAGGCGAGAAGAAGCTCGGCTGGTTGCTCACCTTCGCTCCTGTGCGTGAATTTCGCCGCCTCATTAGTCGTTTGGCCGAATTTTTTTTTACCTTCTACGTTCAACTCGTTTCCCGATTTCGGCGGTATCCGGAAGTTACTTGTTTCTTAGCTTATTAATTGGGGGATACGTTGAGGAAAGCTTGATCGCTTGTCTGAGTTTCTGGTTCGAGGATGTTCTGGATTTTGACTTTTGGTTTGTTTCGCAGTCATCGTGGGAGGACCCTGAAACATTCAAAGTCTATAGTTGTATCGATCTTTATTTTCTTTCTCAGGTAACTGATGATGCTGAAATTCATATGTTGGATATATTTCGAATGTTGTCTACATCCGTCGGTACGTTATTGTGTCGACCTTTTACTCCTTGGAGTTTGATTGCAGGATGGTAACAGTTTCAAGTCGAAGTACAGGTTTCGCCCTTACTTTTATGCGGCAACAAAGGTGGGGATTAAAAACGATTCTCTGTCATCTATGTTTCTGATCCATGGCTAGAAATGAGCAGGAAGCGAAAGCTTGAGAATAATATTGTCGAAGATGCACGTTAATGCCAAACAGACCAGAATGTAGAACTGACCCTTTACAGGGTGAAAGCTGCTCACTCAATTTCTTTTTGTCAACTCAATGAATTTTACAAGCACAAAAAATTTGTAGCTATCACTGTTGTGGCCGTATGATTATTGCTCCTGGAGATCAAACATCTGGAAAAGTAAGGTCATTCCGAGTAGCATAGGTCCCCACAGATGGTCATTACTAGCTGTCCTGAATTTGTGAAGTACTTAGAGGATAGAGATGATGGTGCAGTTACTGTGATGAAGTTTGGTAAAAATTTTGGGAGTTGCTGCTGTTTCGCATTGTATTCAAGTTCTTGTGTTACTGCAACACTGATATTGGTGGCATTGCTTGTACTGCTTGTGCAGGAGAAGGTGGAAATGGACGTTGAGTCTTATTTAAGACGAAGATATGAAAGCCAAATTGCTAATATTGAAATTGTGGAGAAGGAGGACCTTGATTTGGTAAGCCACTCTTTTTCCTTTTTTGCTTCTGCGGCCACTGTTTATTGCACATTGCTAGGATTAAATTTTCTTTCCGTGTTCATTTCTTTGTGCCGTGTCTAGGTATTTTTGCCATATTTTATTGGCAACACCGATCTATGAGATTAGATCTATTCTATTGTCAAGCGAGCTGCTGCAAAAGACTAGAAAAAAGGTCGAATGGACATTCATTTCTTATTAAAGAAATCATGGAGCTTGAGTTGATATAAAATTTGATGATGTTAATTCCGCTCCCGTCTCCTGGCCCATTAATCAGATGCACTTACCATGATGGGTTCAGCTTCCTACTGAAGCTTTTCCTGATAGTTTACAGCACTTACCATGATGGGTTCAGCTTCTTATTTTCGTGGAGAACTGGATACATCTTTTTGCTTTTAGATGGGTTGATTAATTTCTAACAAATTGATGACCTGTCAATTGAATAGCAGAATTGATGTTTTCTTCAAGTTCAAAAGGGTCCAGGACAAAAAATCTCGTGGATCGTGATATATGGAATTTCGAATTCTTTGTGCTTTTGACATGCTCTATTTACATCTAGAGGCATGAATATTTTGTTTGGTTCTCTTATATAGTGTTATTTGTGGAAACGAAATCCCTCTCTCAACCAAAGACTATTGTCGTTTACTTCTCTGTGATTATCTTCCACTCGGGCATTCTGGTCTGTGCTTTTGTTCCACAACTTGGGTATTTTGGGGCTCCAAATATCCATGTTGCAGTCCTTGCCAAGTGGAATTTGTTACTTCAAACTTGAGGTGAAGTTTTTGTTAAATACTTTTTTTTCCCCTTAAAAGAGGTGCTCTGTTATCGGCAGAAAAACCATCTCTCTGGATCGCGGAGATCATATCTTAGAATATCCTTCGATACTGTTCAACAATTAATGAATGTGAAGAGCGACCTTTTGCACATTGTTGAAAGAAACCGAGCAAAGATGGAAGCTGCAGAAGCATATGAATCTATATTGATGGTGAAGAGGTAAGCTTCATATTCTCATCAGGTCTTCATTCTTATGAAGTGGGTACATTTGTGGTTTTTACTGTTCAATGCAAATTAAACATTCTTATATTCTGTTTTTTTTCTGGAAGGAAAGTGTTGATATACTTCACTAACTTCTTAGTGCATATCTGCAGAGAGCAAAAACCTCAAGATTTTCTTGATTGTATCATTGACCTCCGAGAATATGATGTGCCATACCATGTACGCTTTGCTATCGATAATGGTGAGTAGATGTGCCATTTTTGTCTCTGGATGAACTTCTTGCTAACTTTGCTTTTTAAAGTAGAAGGCATGTCTTTTTGTCTCATGTAAGTTATCTACTGACAGATCTGCGATGTGGACAATGGTATGATGTTAATGTGTCTAGTTCCGGTGTCATGCTTGAGAGGAGAACTGACCTACTTCAGCGTGCCGAAGTTCGTGTTTGTGCATTTGATATTGAGACAACAAAACTACCCTTGAAATTTCCTGATGCTGAATACGATATAATCATGATGATTTCATACATGGTGGACGGAAAAGGTTACCTAATTATCAACAGAGAGGTTTGTATCAAAACTTCATCTATTTTGTTTGACATGAATATGCTCTGATCTCTGTCGCTGATTTAATCAACATAATGTATGATTGTTAGCATCTAACATTGTCTGTTACTGTTATCAATTACTGGTTCACTTATCTTTAGTGTGTTGGAGAAGATATAGAAGATCTGGAGTACACCCCAAAACCAGAATTTGAAGGAATTTTTGAAGTGATGAATGTGAAAAACGAGGTAATGGAAAATTCTGTGAAGTGCTTTTATTATGCTTGCATTTGCGGATGGCATGATTGACCTTTTTTCAGGTAGAACTCCTTCGTCGTTGGTTTGCCCACATGCAAGAGCTGAAGCCTGGCATATATGTCACATATAATGGTGACTTTTTTGACTGGCCATTCTTGGAGACCAGAGCAGCCCATCATGGGTTAAAAATGAGCAATGTACGTATTTATCGATGTTCATTCGGGTATTATTGCAGAGATTGAGCTTTTATTTTCACTTCTAGATTGCACCTTAGTGTGATTTTGAATGCCAACATTTGGTTCAGGTATTAATCAGCATTTCCCGTACCTTCCTATCTATCTTTTTGATCTTCCAGGAGGTAGGATTTCAATGTGATAAGAACCAAGGGGAATGTCGCTCTAAATTTGCCTGTCATCTGGATTGTTTTGCTTGGGTCAAACGTGACAGTTATCTTCCCCAGGGTAGCCAGGGTCTGAAGGTAAGGTCATCAATGTCAAGGTCATATGCTATTTGTTGAGATTTTCTTTTGTTGTCTTATAATTTGAGAAACTTGTTGAGAAATTAATCTGGCATTGTACACAGCATAAGTACCACAACTTTGTGATCTATGTCTCACATGAGCTTGTAAGACGCTTTAAATTGTTCATGTTCATGCAGTGAACGATTATAAACTCTCTTCCTCCTAATCGATGATATATACAGGATTTCATGTTGTCATCATACGTCTCGTACTCACCTTATTATAGAAATATTTTCACTTCTGTTGTGAGCTGGTAAGCTCATTATCTTTTTGCTGCTCATAATTTTCTGACATGGGTTACCCTTAGAGAAAAGAAGAAGAGATAGAAGGAGCAAAACAGCTCAGTACTTCTAAATGATACATCTATAAAAGATTATTTACTGGTTTCAACTCATCTATATGATATTATATGGAAGCATGTCTTCGTCTGCTTTGTGTGCTAGGAGGTAACATAGTTCTTGCTCTGTCTCCTGCAAGGCTGTGACAAAGGTGAAGTTGGGTTATGATCCGCTTGAAGTAAATCCAGAAGATATGGTGCGGTTTGCAAAAGATAAGCCTCAGGTATGAATTATCTGCAATGATTCCCCCATTTGGATTTTTTGTTGCATTGAAGTAGGTTGTTAGAAATGCATTTAATGTCGGGTGTTCCTTTGACTAATCAAATGATGAGGATTTGTTTCTTAAAATGTTTGGACAGATGATGGCTTCATACTCTGTTTCTGATGCCGTCGCGACATATTACCTGTACATGACCTATGTTCACCCATTTATTTTCTCTCTTGCAACTATAATCCCCATGTCACCTGATGAGGTTCTCCGCAAAGGTAGTGGGACCCTTTGTGAAATGCTTCTTATGGTTCAGGTAGGTTCTTGGGCGCCTATGCAGATTCTTTCCTGGGCAAAGAAATTTCTTCTATCCTGATAAGTCCTGATAAGTACAATAAATGACTTATCTTCTCTCTCTGCTACTGAATATTGTATCGATTACAGGCATACAAGGCCAATGTTATATGCCCTAACAAGCACCAAGCCGAGCTAGAGAAGTTTTTTAACAATCGCCTACTTGAGAGTGAGACATACATTGGAGGCCATGTGGAATGCCTTGAGAGTGGCGTTTTTAGATCCGATATTCCAACTTATTTTAAGCTTGATCCATCTGCATATGAGGTAAGAAAATTTGTTGGTTTCTGATTCTTGCTCTGGGGAGGGAATTGAAGGCCTAGATTTTATGGAACTAGCTGATTTATTACTAATGTCTTTTCATATCGGTGTATCTGGTGCTAGAAGTGAAACCTCAGTTTCTTCTGTTTAATTAGCATTCTGCACACCTTTAAATCGACATGATCATGCATAGAGCTTGCATTCGTGTTGGCCTGTCCTAGTTATATTTGTAATTCATGTCGATTATGCTGGCATTCAAACATAATGAATTTGTTTAACAAGCCAATTGGTTGACTCGAAAATGTTTTTATCCCTGTCAGTGTAGGCGACAAGTGTCTCGTGTTTTGTCATATTCCAATTTTCTTTTATATTTTGTGTTTTTCATCATGTTGTGCCGTGTCATGTCTGTTATTGACAGTCCCAATTGTGTTCATGCAATTAAAAACAAAAAATGTAAGAGCTCAAGTAGACTTGTATAGTTCTTGATGAAAGAGATCCAGTAAAAAACCATCAGTCTTAAATTCAGGTGTAGAAAGTCAATAAAATATATGCATTGAAAGAATACGATATGTGTACTTTTATGCATGAATTCGTTATTATTTATTGAATGCTGAATCCAATTTATGTGTTGACCAAGGATATTTTCAGCTATAAGAAGAAGGATTGAATGAAGGAACTCCCGAACATTTTGGCGAGCTAGTTAGTCTGCTTGAGCCATGTCTGCATTGTACATGAAAAATGATCATGAACTTAGTTACAACCTTATGATTGCTAACCTTCTTTGATTATAGAGTTGCAGGCAGGAATCTACAGTATGAAAAATGTCAACTTACTTATTCCTCGTTGTTTCTGTTTATAAACTTCACTGAGATGAAAGTTTATCTTGTCTTACTTAGCATATCAATGTTCAAGATTAGTTGTGACAGGATGAAGTGTGAAAGTCGGCAACTTGCTGTTGCTAGAGCAATTCTCTTTACTGAAGAACAATTTATTGAGGCTTCAAACGTTGATACATTTTTTTCTTTTTTCGCTCCCTTGAAACTTCTCGTTTTTTTTTGGCAAAATGAAGTCCATTTTCCCCTTTCCTCAAGCTTAGATCTCATGAGGTAAAAGTAGGTTGAATATAGGACTGCCCTAGCTGTTCATGCAAACATTTGAGTGCTTAATCGTGTGTATCATGTGTCAAACTTGGATATGGTGAGCTTTTGATTCATGAGTTTTACTTCAGGTTTCATGAAATTTAATTGTTGTTGTCATCTTCTCTAAACTTTCTATTATTTATCTTTATTTTTGGGTATTGTGGCTAAGTTTTCTCAACTACAGAATTCTGGCATTCCCTGACCTTGGAGTACTTTAATTTCAGCAACTCATTAACAACCTTGACCGCGACCTTCAATATGCAATCAGAGTTGAGGGTAAAATGGATTTGGAGTCAGTCTGTAATTATGATGAGGTGAAGAATGCTATTAGGGAGAAGGTGCTAACCTTGTCTCATCCTGGTTAAATTTCTTTTCAATAATGCTATGCGCCTTGGAAGCTCCCCAGCTCATGCTTCATTTGAAAAACTTGCAATATTTCTTTCTATCAGATTTAAAGCTTGCCTTTTGTTTGAATTGTTAATTTGATCAGCATGCATTACATTGAATATGAGTCAACTAACTTCATTACTTTTTCTTCATTATTTGACCCATTCATGTGATTTCTTCGATATCTTGAACCTAGCAATATTGTTTTCCATCCCATTCTATTATTCCCTCAAACTGATGATGATTAGATGACATTCTCCAGCTTCAAAAATTGCGAGATGAACCAGTACGTGAAGAGTCTCCCCTCATTTACCATCTGGATGTGGCTGCTATGTATCCAAATATTATATTAACAAACAGACTTCAGGTATGCTGTTGCAGGGATTTCTTTTGTTCACCTCTTTGTTTGAGGTTGTTCTGTACGCACTGGGAAAGGGACATGTCAAGCCTTCGTTGACATTTGACAGAACAGAGTATAGCTACAAACGTGTCAACAAATGAGGTTCAATCCACGGAGTAAACAAGGGTATTCTTGTACACTGGATGAGATAAATTAAGTGGAGCAACAAGTGAGGGCTATGAATACTTACAGGCTATATGAGTGATCATATCTACTGTAAATTAAGTTCTAGCTATGGTTATTTTTTCTCCCCTATACTTGACAGTTTCTGTAGCAATAATTCTTTGGCCTGTTTATAAAATTCAGTTATTTGTTTGATCTTTGTACTTTAGTTTGCTTAATTACCTTTTTGGTTAATGCGCCAAGATTTCCTTTTGTTGATCTCCAGCCACCGTCAATAGTTACTGATGAGGTATGCACAGCATGTGACTTCAATCGTCCAGGCAAAACTTGTCTCCGAAAGCTTGAATGGGTGTGGCGTGGGGAAACTTTTATGGCAAAGAAAAGGTTCCATATTTCTCCAGTCAAATCTCCTTTTCATACAATTTCAATTCTACATAGAATATTGACCAAAATCTGATGAAAAATGTAATGTGGCTATTGATTCAACCTTCAGCGACTATTACCATTTGAAGAAGCAGATAGAGTCTGAGATTGTTGATATGTCAGATGGACAATTATCAAAATCATTTCTTGACCTTCCTAAAGCAGAGCAACAGTTAAAGCTTAGAGATCGTCTTAAGAAATATTGTCAGAAGGTATGCCAGTATTCATCTTCAATTAGAGCTTTTCTGATTGCCATGATTTAAAATACTAAGCCATGTATTGTTGCACAGGCATATAAAAGGGTACTTGAAAAGCCAGTCGCTGAACTTCGAGAAGCAGGGATATGCATGCGGGAGAATCCATTCTATGTAGACACTGTCCGCAGGTTAGCAAAATAGATTGCGTTTATTGTATATAATGACACCAATAATTGACCTATTTATCAGACAGTATGTTGATATCTTTTTCCTATCAAGAACATTGAAATTTTTTTCCTGTACCACGGTAACTATTTCTTATTGTTTGCCCCTCAAAAAGCTGTTTCTTGCAAATGAGCTGCTACTTGCAGTATGTCTGTATTGTTGTTTGCCATCTGCAAGGGTTTAACTTTGGCTAACCTAGATAGGAGCCAACTGCTGATTGCATTTTCATGCTAACAGTATTTTGTTTTCTTTTTGTGATTTTGGTTTCAGCTTTCGTGATAGAAGGTATGAGTACAAAGGACTTAATAAAGTCTGGAAGGGGAAGCTATCAGAAGCTAAGGCTAGTGGAAATTCTATAAAAATACAGGAAGCACAAGTATGAAACATCTTCATGTCTACTCACAACCTGATTTTCATCTTTCTTCTACATTACAAACAGTTTTATTATTGGTACACTCTGTTTGATATTTGCAGGACATGGTAGTGCTCTATGATTCTCTGCAGCTAGCTCACAAGTGTATACTTAATTCCTTCTATGGATATGTCATGCGAAAGTGAGTTGATTAGGTTTAAGTCAAATCTTATTAATAGAAGCCTGTTTATATGTTTTGATTACTGTTATTGATGGTTGCTATCTCAGGGGAGCAAGATGGTACTCCATGGAAATGGCTGGAGTAGTTACGTATACTGGAGCAAAAATCATTCAGAACGCTCGCTTGCTGGTAGAAAAAATTGGAAAACCACTTGAATTAGACACGGATGGTATCTGGTGTGCGCTCCCTGGATCTTTCCCTGAGAATTTCACTTTCAAGGCAAAGTATGATTATGCTTCTTAAATTTTACATGTTGCAAAATTAGCGTTAGTCATATGTTAAGTTACGATCTTTTCAGCATGTTCATCTTGTCTCCCCTTCAGTTTTGGAGAAGATAGCTTGGCCTTTTTTTAATTTATGTATGGGATCTGAGCATGAATTGCAAAATAACTTTCAGGGATTCAAAAAGAAAGCTTACCATCTCTTACCCATGTGTTATGCTCAACGTTGATGTGGCAAGGAACAATACAAATGATCAGTACCAGGTCACAACTGAAACTATTTTGCATGATATCTTGTCATTTACTTTTAGATATCCTTTAGAAAGGGTGGATTTCACTTTACCAATGAAGTATATGTAAAAGTGATTTTTTCTCTAGTGGCCTAACTGGTAATTTTTAGCAGACTCTTACCGATCCAATCAGCAAGACATATACCACTCACAACGAATGCTCCATTGAATTTGAAGTGGATGGACCATACAAGGTAATAGATTTCCTCGTGGTCTAAAATTTTGTAATTGAGTTGCTTGTGACCTTTTTTCTCTCCATGAAGGCAATGATTCTCCCAGCTTCTAAGGAAGAAGGGATCTTAATTAAGAAGCGTTATGCTGTTTTTAATGATGATGGGACCCTTGCTGAGCTGAAAGGTTTTGAGATTAAGCGTAGAGGTGAACTTAAGCTTATCAAAGTGTTTCAGGTATCTTTGCTTGCGCTTTCCTCTACTCCAGCTCATTCAATCTTCTGCTAAGTTTTGGCCATCGAATGGGGATCCTCTCTTCTTCACTGAGGACAAACTTAGAGATCTTTTTTTCAGTTGTAACTCATTGAGACACTTATCTGACCATGTAGGGATGGATTAACAAGATGCTACAAAATTTCTTTCCTAACTTTATTTTCAAACATCTGTTTTTCCTGTCCAGTTCATTTCGTAGGATAAGTCAGGTTGTCCGCAAATTTGAACTAATTTTTTTTACATATGTTCCAGAAGCATCTGTTGAAGAATTTCCTCCTCATGTTAAATAATTTCTCTTGCGCAGGCTGAACTTTTTGACAAGTTTCTTCATGGCTCAACCTTAGAAGAGTGCTACTCATCAGTTGCCTCTGTTGCAAACCGCTGGCTTGATCTTCTTGATGTGCGTAAAAGATAAGCTTAACTCGTTCACTAGTAAGATTGCATTATTTGAAAGTTGTCAACCAACTCCTGTTCATGAGTGTTATAAATTTTTTTTTATCTTCAGAATCAAGGGGAGGATATTGCAGATAGTGAATTACTGGATTACATATCAGAGTCAAGCACCATGAGCAAATCCTTGGTTGACTATGGGGGACAGAAGTCTTGTGCAGTGACTACTGCTAGACGTTTAGCTGATTTTCTTGGTGAAACTATGGTAAAAGATAAAGGCTTGCGCTGCCAATATATAGTCGCATGTGAACCAAGGGTAAGTTACTTTATCATTGCCTTGGAAGACCATGGATCCACAATACTATTGTATTAATAGTCTTAGGAGTTCGTGTAGCTTTCATATTTTGACATTATGTGACTGCTGAAAGATTTAATTCTAGAAAGTTGGTTTTTTTTTTGGGTCAAGAGCAGGATGGAAATTAAAAAGAGTTTCTTTATTTTTTCTTTATGCATAAGTTGGCAACAATTTGGACACAAATGAACATGGTGTAGAAAACAGATAAAATGCCTTCTATTATTTGTGTAGAAACCCTGAATATGTGTGCATATATTGAACATGGTGTAGAGAACTGATAAAACGCATTAGCCATAGCCGTGTCTAGTAATTTCTGTTTTAGTATTCCATGGTGAAGGTTCTCTAGGTTTGCATAACCTTAAAGAACCTAATGGTCTGCCTTCTGCCTAACTGTTAATTTAGCAGTCCCACGGCATCTTCTACCTTAGTTTAGGTTGCCTTTCTATTTTTGAAATATCTAATGGAGTTTTCTTTTGCACACTATGAACAGGGGACACCTGTCAGTGAGCGTGCTGTTCCTGTTGCAATATTCGAAACTGATATTGGTTAGTTTTGTGCTGTCATCATCTCCATAACATCCTTTTTCTTCTCATCAACTGAACTAATTAATGCCTTGTTTTGCAGAAATAATGAAGCATTACCTAAGAAAATGGTGCAAAATATCATCAGATGTTGGCATCAGATCAATCATTGATTGGTCCTATTACAAGCAACGGCTCGGTTCTGCAATTCAGAAAACTATAACCATTCCTGCAGCAATGCAGAAGGTAGTATCTATGTTACCTTTTTGTTAAAATGATCCATCTTCCTTTTTCCTCTAAAGTTATAAGGCTTTCAATTCTTTAGGTTGCAAATCCTGTTCCTAGAGTTGTTCATCCTGATTGGCTGCATAAGAAGGTTCGTGAGAAGGACGACAAGTTACGCCAACGTAAATTAGTTGATATTTTTTCCTTGAAAAATAAGGTCGATGCACCAAACAAAGGTAGTGGTGATATTAGCACCAACCATATCGTGAACGAAAAGATTGTGGAAGATTTAGAAGATTTTGGAAATAGTAAAGGAAGTTCTATAAATAGACCAAGACCAGTTGTTCGTCACTATGAAAGTAACAGTGAGAGGCATCCAGTCAAATCAATGCGCCAAGCAGATGACCATCAGGGAGAAACCAGAGTTATAAATAATGAGCTTCAAGAACTTTCATCATTGCAGCAACATGCTGTGTCTGCAGAAAATATTGACAGAAACCTTGATTATCAAGGATGGCTTGAAATGAAAAAGAGAAAGTGGAAAGATGCTCTAGACAAGAGAAAACGACAAAGGTACTTTTTTTGCTTCTGCTGATGAGTGGCCAGTTTGATAGCATGAGATTTTTCCATACAAAAGTTCTGCTTTATATAATGCATAAAAAGGTTGAGTCTCATGTGTGGATGCACATTCTCTTTTACATTGTCCTCATTGCATGAGGTGCAGCATCTGGATTTTAAATTCAATACCATAATCTTTGCTATTGAGAGGCTGGCAAGCATATGTGTGTCCTCTAATGTATCATGACAGCACCTTGGCTTGGAAGCACAGAACATCAGGTTTATGTGTTGAAGAACCAAAATCACACTAAAACAAAATTTGTTGACGATGGGCTAAGCTGATGACACATTGCCCACCTCCACTGGACACTTCGGTTTTAGACCACCTTAGATAATGCAGCCCTTTCTTTCAATTTATGCTTCTCACTTACTCATAGATCCTTGCCTGAACATTAAGTTTGGCTGGGTGCATGCGTTCTGCACACTCCTCAGCAAGATTGTGGTGGGCATTTTTTTTCATTTACTTTTTAACCATAGGTATGTAAGGTTGTTATTTCTGTTGTGCTCACTTGAGCTCATGATAGGGGTCTTGTCTTGCTGAATAACAGTGTCTTCACTCTTTTACAGGTTGGGCAACTTGAAGGCTCCATCCATCCGAAATGGTGTTTCCAAACAGCCAGCTGGTACAAAAAATCATATAGAAGCCAATGGGAGACAAGGGGTTAGCTCATACTTTACAAGGCATGAAGTGGCCCTGACAAGATGTCACTGGCAGGTCAAATTAGGATCCAGTTATAGAAATTTCATGGAAATGATAACCATTTGACTGCTGAAATCTGTCAGCTGAACTATTTCTGCTTCTTCCAGATTATACAACTGGTTCCAAGCGCAACGAGTGGACAATTCTTTGCCTGGGTGATTGTTGATGGAATTATGCTTAAAATTCCTATTGTTGTTCCTAGAGTGTTTTACCTCAACTTTAAAGCATCGAAAGCAGAAGAATTTCCAGGAAGGCGTGTTAACAAAATTCTACCCCATGGGAGGCATAGCTATAACCTAGTAGAGGTACAGTGTTCCTCAAATTTTTTCTAAGTTGTATTCTACCTTAATGAAGATATTGTTGTGAAAAGCTTGTTAAATTTGTTTTCCTGTTTCTTTGCTTTTTTTCATTTGTTTGCATGAAGGTCACTGTAGATGAAGATCAATTCAGGATTGAAAGCAAAAAACTTGCATCTCTACTTGCAGACCCAGAGATTGAGGTCAGGATACCATTGCACATTATATAAACAATATTTATTTTCTGTTGCTTGTATTCTCTTGCTTACAAATACATTTTATGATCTTATACTTATGGTCATCAGTTACGGACTTCTCAAACCCTCAGTTTTTCCTTAATGCTGATAGTGCCATGTAAATGTTTCAGAGTTTGGAGAACAAGACTTCTAGTTCATGAAAAGAGAAGATTAAACATATTAAGCCATGCCTTCTTTCTCTAGTAACAGTTTAGGCTGACCAACTTGTCCTTCTGGTTCACCATAAGCTGTGAAATATATGTGCTAACGACAAATTTTGGTACTCTGCTAGCGGAGACATGCAATCTAAATTGGATCCTGAGAGTTCTCGTATTGCATCCAAAGAATTTCTGACATTCACTATTGACTAGACCCATTAGTTTCTCTCGCATCTTGTGTTTCATATCATAAACTTGTCTTGGTGAGCTCTTTATTAATCATATCTTGTCTTTCAGTTTAAGTTCTACACGGACATGTAGGGCCTTGACACACAAGTATATATATATTCTGTAGGAAAGAAAAATAGCTGCGGTGAATTTAGGTAGCCATATTTCCATCATGAGACAAGTTTTCTGAGCTGATGTGCATTTTATCTATTGATCTTGCTGGTAATGCATCTTTAGTTAATTTTGCTTTAACCAAACTGTGATGCTCATGTTTATCTCAGGGAGTATATGAGACAAAAGTGCCTTCAGACTTTGGCACTATCCTGCAGATTGGATGTGTCTGTAAAGTAGATAAAGCGGCGAAGAAACGAAATGCCCAAGACAGTTGGTGTCTAAGTGAATTACATATGAAAACTACAGCAGAGTGCTCTTATCTGGAGCAGTCCATCTCGTTCTTTTATTTGTACCATAGGTAATCTGATCTATGTTTTGACATATGGATTAGCTCTATTCACATATGGTAATTTGACCATAGAAAAAAAAAATCATGTTAGTACATGTACCTCCACTGGGTTATAGCTCAAGCCTTTTCAAGTGGGAAAAGGACAATTGTTTTCTAACTCTTATCTTCCTCCAGTTTTTTGGATGAGTAGGGCGCGGCAGCTCGCCCTATTTAATCCGTACTAGAGTTAGATCCCTTGGATTCTTTGCAGTGTGCATAATCATGCAAAAGGTAGTCATCAAATAAACAGAACTGTAGAATTTCATTCACTTCAGAAATATCAATTGTTCTTGTCCAGAACAAGAACCAGTACTCGTTTGGCAAATAAGTCCATAAAAATGTATATGGCACTTGTAGGATGCTGGGAATAAGTTCATAGTCTTCACGTGTTTGATTTAAAAATGTCTGTCATATGCTTATCGTTCATTGAGCAGGCTATTTTATCTCACTGTCCATTCCATTTCAGCATTTCTGAAGGACGAGCTATATTTGCTAGCTATCTTCCTGCATTGAGAACAATATCTGTCATTGTGGTAAATCCTCACCAGAATAGAGATCTATCAGCATCTTTTCTCGAAAGACAATTCCGGGAAACTTGCCAAGCATTGGCTGTTGAACTCCCCACTCCACAGGAAGGCATCACTTTCAAGGTATATTTTTTTATTTCTTCTTCAGAAGTTTCTTAATGTTTTCTTCTGCCGTAGTAATTTTTCTGCTTGTATTGCAGGTAGATTACGTTGGATATGTGAATGATGCCGAGAAGATTCTGCAACGGGTTATAAATGAGCACAGGTTTGACTTGTCATTTAAATTCTATGTAAGCTGTTCAGAGAGAATTTCTCTCAATTATGCAAAGAGCTTGGACACAAACTTTATAACACTTAAAATATTATAAGACGAGTAGTTGTGAAGATATACTGAAGATTTGTCTATGCCAAATGTACATGGAAGATCCCAAGCTGAATGAGCATTTGCATTAAGCTAGCAGAAATGTCGAAATTTTTCTTAATAAGCTTTTTCACTATGTTTATACAATGTCTTCTATTTGTTCTCTCTGAGTGGTTTGAATTGGCTTTTCTGTCCATCACAAGCTAAATGGCTCTCATGAACCCTGCTAAGTATGGGCTTATAAATTGTGTTCCTTTTGTTTACATACTGATATTAGCATCATATATACTGAATGACAGACATGAACATCATGGACCTACAATTGCTGTCATCGAATGCCCCAACATTCAGTCAATCAAATTTGGCATACGAGCACTAGATCAATTCCCATGTGTGAGCATTCCTCCTAATGCTCGTGATAGTCAATACCAGGTGATGTAAATCTATGATAAAAGCTGCTTCTCAATTATATGGTACTTCGTGTTACTTTTTTGTCCTTCTATATCTTTACAGATCTCTTAATTTTGGGGCTTCGTACAGTTTCTTGGATGGCAACAAATAGCTGCAAAAGTTGGAATGCAGCGCTGTGCTGCATCAACCCAGTGGTTGAAAGAACGAATCTCTCTCTCCAGATATGCTCATGTATTGCTTCTACTTTATAAACAAAGTTCCTATTATAGTGTCTGTGGTATGAGCCTTATAATTTATTTGACAGGTGCCCCTGGGAAACTTTGAAGTTGATTGGCTCATATTTACAGCAGACATCTTCTTTTCGAGAGCATTGCGGGATCAGCAGCAGGTTTGAAAGTGAAGAATTTCTAAAAATTTTAATTTGAGTGTTGAAAGTATTTGGTCCTTTAGATTTACATTTCGTGGTACTCATGCTGTTGCAATGAAATCCTGAAAGGCTATATAGATTCCTTTTTTACCCATGACTGATTTTGCCCCGAATCTTGAGGTCATTTATTAACTAAGTTTCCTCAACCAAAGATGCGTAAATGTATTATCTTCATAGGTGCTTTGGATATCTGATGATGGTATTCCGGATCTTGGAGGAATCCATGAGGAAGATACTTGTTTTGCAGATGAGGTTAGTTTCAAGGACTATACCATGACTCTACTTCTATTTGATGTGTTCTTCATGCTCATTAAGGATTGTACCACTCTTTTCATCTACCAGATTGCATTAGTCTTCTCTTCCAGCTTTTGCCATTTTCTTGTCTTCCACTAATCTCGACTATCACCAAGGTGCTGATCGTTTGTTTCAATAGGTTCATCAAAATGTTCTTACCTATCCTGGAGCATATAGGAAAGTGTCTGTGGAGCTAAAGGTCCAGAAAACATACATATCCAATATTTCTTCTAATTATTCTTACTGAGATCTGCTACTGAATCACATATGATGTTTCTCTTACCAGATTCACCACCTAGCTGTGAATGCTCTTCTGAAAAGCAACCAGGTGAATGAAATGGAAGGAGGTGCTCTATTGGGTTTTGACCAGGAGTTATATTCAGAGACGGATCAACAATACAGCATCGACGATACAACTTCATGTGCAGCTGCATTCCGCGTGCTGAAACAGTTAGTTCAGAGGTGCCTTGCAGATGCAGCTACCTATGGAAATGTCTATGCTGATGCGATATTGCAACATGCCTATCGATGGCTTTGCAGGTAAACTTGCCTGATGTTTATCATGCCTAAACTTCTTAGATGCAACTTTTCTTCTGAAGCTGATGTTAGTTATTGCTTCTTTCCTGTATCACAGCCCACAATCAAAACTTCATGACCCGGCCCTTCATCGCATGCTTCATAAGGTAGGCACTTTGTGCAATTTTTTTATGGAAGCGGATCATAGGAAATGGAGATCAAAGATTGATCTTGCTGCTATGTTGTTTCATATTCTAACTGCATTACTTGAGTTTCTTGTTCTTTTCTTCTGTATGACAAAGGTGATAAGGGGCATGGACATTGTGTCTACCTTGTAATTAAAAGTTCACTTGATCTGAATGCTTGAGACATCTAAATTGTCTTTTATGTTTCTGAAGATTCTTGAATTAGTTTGCACTAACAAGTTATCATGCAGCTTGTCCTTTTGGTTTTGTCTAAAAGTTTGTCTGTTTTCTACCAATACAGGTCATGCAAAAGGTGTTTGCATTGTTGTTGGCGGAGTTTCGCAAACTTGGTGCCACAATCATATTCGCAAACTTCTCAAAGCTCATTATTGATACTGGAAAATATGAGTTATCAGCAGCCCAAGCTTATTGCGATAGTTTGCTTAGAACTGTCCAAAACAGGTTAGTTGCAGGCATGAGTGTGTCTCTTTAGTTATTTGCATTGCATTGTCTTCATAACACGGTCTTCACTGATGTGTAGAGACTTATTTGAGTGGATTGAGATGGAGCCAGTACAATTCTGGCATTCATTGCTTTATATGGATCAGGTACGTTGTCAATCATTCTGTTTAGAACAGTGAGCATCACCGGGTTATTTTTATAATAGCTCTGAAACATCCATCATTGCCTAAAGGACGGCATGATATCCTTAATGTAAAGTAGTCTCTGCAGTGACCAACCAAATACGATGTGCTCCGAATACATGTGTCCAATAATGCAGTAGAAGAAAACTTTCCCTCATCTGAGAATCCAAGCTTATGCTCTTAATTTGCCATAGATTGTAGACTAATAACTTTCCCGTGATAAAGCGCCTTCACATTTTCTTCATTTTCAAGAATGTTTGTGGAACTGTGGTTTTTGTTAGGTGGAGATATTTCTAGATGCTTCAGATCCTTGAGGGTTAAGTAGGGATGATAAAGTCAAACAAGTGCAGTTGTCAAATGCAATTAATATTTTCATGTTGAGAAATAAAATTAAGGGGCTCAATTGAACTCTTTTTTTGATTGGGAATATATGAAGTCTGCTCTAGATAGATATCCACCAGCCATACTCGAACAGCTTTCTCCCTAAGATTGAACTTGGCAACACCTGACTCAGCGCCATTTTGATAATATTGTCCTTGTCATCTGAAGTACGTGATTAGATTGAAGAGGAATGGGGGAGTATCTGTGAATGTTATCTGTGAAAACTAGTTATAGTTATATTGCAAGCAAAAGGAAAGGCATAAACTTTATTTATATTGCACTTGGGATATCTATGGTATCTGCTCAAACAATGAACTTTAGTTATCCAGTCTGTATATTCCGACTGATGTGCGCATTTTTTGTTGATAGTATAATTACGGTGGAATCCCTGTCAGAGTTGATGTAAGTGTTGATGAACCTCAAGTTGATATTGTGTCAAGCTGGAATATTGGTGAACGCTTGCCGAAGAAAATTCAGGTTAGTCATTGTCAAGACAGCTACCTTATATATGTGGGAAAATTTAGCTTTTATGACCAAATTGTGAACCTATACTCGGTCATCGTCATTTGGCATTGGAATGCGTTTGGATAATCTTCTGAACCTTTTGCAGGATCACTTTATCTTCATTGTCTCTCAGTTCTTGTACATGCCTTGGAATCACACGCAAAAAT
Organism: Metrosideros polymorpha var. glaberrima; assembly: GCA_001662345.2. Taxonomy (NCBI): domain Eukaryota; kingdom Viridiplantae; phylum Streptophyta; class Magnoliopsida; order Myrtales; family Myrtaceae; genus Metrosideros; species Metrosideros polymorpha. The sequence continues at coordinate 23,756,037 of BCNH02000002.1, read as the reverse complement.
TAGCTGCAAATAAGGCATCTTCAGTTGCTGGCGACTTGTGTACTCCATCGATCACAATTTCTGCTGCTAATAATTTTGAATCACACATGGTGGAATATCTCAGAGAGCAGGTGCAAGAGCATCTCATTGTGAAAGTTTGCATGACTCTTCATGATGTCTTGAATAGTCGAATGTTTATGTTATCATTATTTAGGGATTTTAAAATTGTGTACAGATCGGCTCTTACTTCTCCGATAAACTCTTGGGAGTTGTTCGTGATTGTGTCCTTCACATGAGAGAAATGGACAGGCATCGGGACGACGATGAGTATTCATCACCTGCTTCTGCTAACCACAGAGGAGATGCTGCTCTGGAGTTCATTAAGCATGTTTGCGCCGTTCTTGCTCTGGATCAAAACGTTCAGCATGATATTCTGGTAATGCTATCCAGGCTCGTGAATTTCCATGACTCTCCGTTTCAACCGTGTGGTTATCTTCATACTCCATATATGTAACTGTATATGCCGAGTCTTTGTTAGATTAATGGTCAGCATGACCGAGGATGGTTGATTGAGACTTATTCGTATAACTGCTGAAGTCATAGGTTCGCTAAAACTTAAAAGCGTCTGAGAAAAATCTGAAATTGGTATTGAGAATTTTGACATGGATGGATAGTTCTTAACAAGTATATCTGAGAGTTGCGATATGAAACAGAAGAATGCAACTTTCTCCTTACTTTTGTATTTTATAACTCACACACAATCGTCCCCTTTTGCTGCAGGTGATGAGAAAGAATCTTTTGAGATATGTACGTGTAAAAGAATTTGCTCCAGAAGCTGAGTTCCGTGATCCTTGCCAATCCTTCGTCTTACCCAATGTGATTTGCAGGTAATTTCAAGCTTCTAATGGTTTTTAGACATTATACATCTGTCAGAGATCTACGGGTGTCTCTGCTAGTTAATTTATGAGATGGTAGGACTACGTCGATGATGCACCTGTTTTGGTTGTTGCCTTTGGGGTCGGTGCAAGGTGCAAATTCCTCCAATCCGGTGGATGTAAGAATCAGATTTGGAGGTCTCTGCCTCTGTGACAATATCCTGACTTGTCATCAGGAATCGATAGTTTCCAACATTCTCTTCCTTCAACGACCTCTTGACTTTTAACATAGACCTCTACCATCCCAATGTTCCTATTGTTACGGTCCTTTCATTGTTTTTGGCAGCTACTGCAATGACTGCAGAGACCTCGACTTGTCACGTGACTCGGCTCTGTTAGCTCAAGAATGGTGCTGTGCCGTACCACAATGCGGCCAGCCTTATGATCGTGAAGTGATGGAGAACGCGCTTCTCCAGATTATAAGGCAGAGAGAACGCATCTATCACCTACAAGATCTTACTTGCCTTCGGTGCAACCAGGTGAAAGCCGCACATTTAAGTGAGCAATGCACGTGCGCAGGCTCATTTCGGTGCAAAGAAGATGCTTCCGACTTCCGCAGCAAGATGCAGATATTTCTAAAGATAGCTGCACATCAGAATTTTCAGCTTCTTCGCGAATGCACCTCATGGATCTTAGAAGTGAAATAACCTTCCACTTTGTGAAACCATCCAAGAAAAAGAAATCGACCATATCAACGGGTCAGGCATTTCCCAGACAATGCCCAATTGAATTGAAGCTCACCGGTGCTGAATTGAAGATCACCGGTGCAGCAGCCAAAAGATATTGAAACTTGAGGCACTGCATCTGGCCAAAACAGTTAAAATACCGGTTTCTTTGGAGTGATGGAGTAGCTCTTAATTTCGTGGGGTTAACTCAAAAGTAGTCATGATTCTGTCGGGAAGGATGAGAGAATACATCTTTGTGTACAGTTGGCAAAATTAGATGAATACATCACATGCGAGGGCACGTGACTCGAAGTCCAGACATGCTCTGCAGCAAGGTGCGAATAGAATTTCATATGGAAGTGCATGTGACATTGCGGTACTATAATAATATCGGTCCTGATGATTCTGATACGGTTTATTTTCATGACAGGTCTCCAGGAGAATGTAATCTAGACATAATTATTCGGCTTTGGTTTCTGCAGATAAACTTACTGATCAACCAAGCACTGATATTCTCATGCCGCATGAGATTGGTTCAAAGAGTTAATTCTAACAGTCAAAGTGTATATAGCAGCACACACAACATGCTCTGTATGAGCATGTTGAATTCAAGTATATCCAATCATGTAAAATTTGTTCTTGAATTCTCGAGCATTTATTCATTATACATCGCGGACTGACCTGACACACATTTCCATGAACGAGTTGACATCACCCTGGGCGAGGTTACAGCACAGTCAAGACCGCCTCGCCAGATGACTTCGGTCAAGACGTGATGTATTATATATTCGACAAGCAAAGTCTTCCATGCGAGCTATCAAGTAGCAACTGAATTAATTTACCGAGGGAGAGAAAAGAACCTTAGTGCTTTGGCTTGTGTCTGAATGCACCTTTAATCTACTTTTGTCTTGATGAAAATTAATGACCGTCAGCAATTTAATCCTTTCTCATAAAGAGTTCATTATAATACTGACGGTAATAGCAGCAGTATAAAGGTAGCTCACTGCAAATTAACAGAAAAAGCCAGACAAAAGAGCTGCAACTTTTACTTTCGAAACTGAAGTTATCAATCTATGTGCAGCACATGCCATGTCATCCAAGGCAATAAACAGAACGAGCAAATACCAGGAACAAGCTCACTTGGGCCTCTTGCTTTCTAGTCTGAGAATCCTCTTCTCCATCTGCATCTCCAAAAGACCCAACTGACATTAGCTTTTTTGTTCCAAACACGGGCATCATACTGAAACTAATAGAGCCCTGGCAAAAATGATCGAGCATGCAATATCCAAAGAGAGTACGAAGAAAGGACTCATTCTCAAAGGAAGGTGGGGAAAACAGACAACGCCCGGTGATTACTATGACGTATGAAAAGGAAGAAAAGGGACTCCTATAGTGCAGTGCCATAAGAGTAGATTCTTTTCTTAGCAGGCAGCGTCATCTTTGCAGCTTGTATTCTGATCAAGTATCGGGCCATGTAGCTATTATTTTAATGGTTGCCATCATATTACTGCCTTTTTCGTTCTGCCTAGGCGTAACAGTTTCCCTTGCGAGACAATTTCAAGGAAGAGTAAGGAAGGAATAAGCATAATGCAATCAGTTCTTAGAGCATTTGTGGCAAGGAATTATCCTCTAATGCTTCTTCAGGGTTCCAACACATGGTGAATGCACGAGTATCCAGTCCCATCATGCAACTCCTACACAATTAGCATTCCAGTTCTTCAAGTGCCAATACCATCTTCAGTATGCATGCAAGAAAAAATAAGATATGGAGAAAAAAATACATTCTTGAGAACAATCAGCTAAATGCCTCTTTAAGGAAATAATCTGGTTCAAATGTTTGGGTCCGGAAGTTCTGTAGTACCTGAACAACTGCATCCAACTTTTCCTGAGTTTGAGTAAATTCTAATTTCATCCAATTAAGTGCCTGAGAGAACCTGAAACAGTGATGTATTTTATGATAGTTGTTCCCGTGAAAAAGTGGGTAATCAGGTGAAAGTATAGAGCAAAGTTAACGACATATATTGGTAAAACAGCATCTTCTATGATTGAAATACATGTCCATCACGACAAATAAGCTCTGTTCTGAACAGATTTGTCTATTAATAGCGGAGACCACATCTAATGCATAGCTTTCTAAACTGACTTCTTCATGCAAACCCAAGTTTATTTCTTTAAGGAGATTATCTCAAGGCTGAATTATTTGAAGCTTCATCCACAAATGACATTCTTTTCAAAAGAAGGATTGAGAAAGCGGCATGTATTTTGCTTCAAGGTAACACTAAATCCATTGCTGGACGGGCTGCCATTACCACCACGTGAAGTACAGTAGATGAAGTGTAAAACCTAAATAGAGAAAAAAAGAAAAAGATCCTGCATTTTCAAGGAAATGGTAAGATATAATAATACTATGGTAAGATATAATAACACTAGCTGCCTGAAGGATTGAACAATTACCGTGCTTATATCTTTTAGAAAAGAAAGCTCATCTGAAGACAGCTGAAGGCAATGGATACCTATCCCAAGCTCAGCCAGATTGAGTAACGGTATTGCAGGACAAAGTCTACCAAGACATCCAGGGACCTGGTGCTAGGGAGGAACCGCTCTAAACTCATGGATGTAAGGAGTGATAATTAGATGGCAACTAAAATCAATGATGGGACTGAGGCATGGATTTTGGAATAAAGGTAAAGGTCCCAAAGAATTATAGCTCCCACCCATATGAGAACATGAGTGACTACTCAAGAACATACCGGAAAAACACTGAATTCACGTGTAAAAGTCACATGCATACACATTCTTAAAGGCAACATCAAGTGGAATAAAAACTGTGGGAAGTTTAACACATACAAGATCCAGAAGCATAAGTCTACTGTTTTTCTTCAATTAAACTTAAAAGGAGTAAAATGCATCTTTTAGACGACCTTTGGCAAATCAAGAACCAAGCTGTTAAGTACTATAAGATGGTACAAAGGCCTCAAGAGCCAAAGAGGCAGACAAAGAAACTTCCTTACTTTCGCCCCTGTTTTTCTTCACAAGCGTGGATGAGATTATCACTTGCAAGTTTCATATGCTCAGCACCTATGCTGCAACAACAAAGACAAAAACATTTTTGGCTTACGAAGAGAAGAGAGTATTGTCAAAATCTCTGAGAAGGGTGAATTGTACTTGGCAGAAAGCACAAGAAGGCAAAATCGTCATAATTGTCCAAGTAATATTGCAAAATGTCTGCTGTCTAGACTGTATTTTTAGGTAAACAGAAACTCGTTATGAGGCATAAAATATGGAATCTCATTTAATTATGAGGCAGCAAAGGGGTCGGCTATCCAGACTTATGGATCAACCGCATCATTATTCCAACTAAACATTAAAACCTGTATGGCAACTTAATCTAAGGAGAAAAGAATGTAATTCTAACTCCAAATAGAAACAGTCAACAACAAAATATGGAAACTCATGTAATTACCGTACATATCAAGAAATTTGGATACTTGATCACCCATCTATTTTCCTTTTCAAGATATCACCAGTAATCACGCCTTACAAGTTTGGCCAAATAAGCAATGCAGTTACAAGCCTAAGCCCAAACCTAAACCGTTGGGAAATCACAACGCTTTGGGAAATCACAACGCTTTGGGAACCTTAAGTATAAACCTGGGAATTGAGCATTAAAACTTAGTATCTGAATGCAACCAAGGCATTTTTCATGCATGCTAATCTTCAGAAGGGACTGTTCAAGTGGAGAGCTTGAATAAAGAAAAAGGCTCACATCATTTAGATACTTGTACTACAAAGGTAAAAAAATCCGTTTAAACACATTATTATGTGTAAATTGCAACTTGAGATGATAAACATTAACAAATGAATACTCTCAAATTTTGGGTCCCCTTGAAATATATAATCACCATGCCCGGGCAGGAAATAAGTGTTTTAAGAAAGGTTTAAGGAATACAGATCCTCCACGAGTTGAAAATGATGGCTCCATGCTACTTGGACAATACATGCAAGACGACAATAATAACTACTTATTTAAGGGATTCCTTTCCAGAATACATGCAAAGTCTGATGTGACGTAGTATATCACAAATGATCCAAAAAAGTACATATCCAAGGTAAGGTGCTACATGATTTCTAAATTTAAGCGAACCAGAGTTCATCATCACCTACGTCAATGAATTAACAAATGATAGCATGAGTGATAAGCAGACAGCATACTTGGATAGAACAGTGAGCTATTACAGAGGAAGATGTTTTCAAAAACTCAAAACTTCAACTTTTATACCGGTATAATGTGTTTAAGGAAATTGAATGGACACATCTACAAGATTAGGGACTTTCACTGTCTTCCCCACATCCACAAGATTATTACAGAGGACTTTCTCTTGATATGGCTTTCTGAGTTACATCTGAAAGTGAACTGCCCTCTCAAGTTGTTCATCAAGAAGCCTGGTTTGTGCCAGTATAGGCTAAAAACACATCTTGGCTGGCTTTCCCTTAAGAGAACTTTGTCTACACATGCCCCGTTATATTCTGAACAAAATGTTAATAAGAGCTGAAAGCGAACTGCCCCCTCAAGTTGTTTATCAAGAAGCCTAATTCATGCCAGTATCAGTCAAAAACACATCTTGGCTGGCTTTCCCTTAAGAAAACTTTGTCGACACATGCCCCATTATATTCTGAACAAAATGTTAATAAAAGCTGAAAGTGAACTGCCCTCTCAAGTTGTTATCAAGAAGCCTAGTTCATGCCAGTATAGATTAAGAACACATCTTGGCTGGCCTTCCTTAAGATTACTTTGTCGACACATGCCCCATTATATTCTGAACAAAATGTTAATAAGAGCCTCCGGACAGTTTTGATGCATTTGTTCCGCTTATAGTATAAAACTTAAAGTCGTATTCATCCCAGCAGTATTTTTCAATGTTACCACAAGCTTTTCTCCTTGATGGTATTAGCTTGGGCAGCCAACTGGTCAAAATCAGCCTCAGGAGAATCACTGCAGATATATAAACACGCTAATTAAAAATTTAACACGTGATGAAACCAATGAAAACACAAACTCTACTAAAATGCAAATGTACATAGATCTTGTGAGCTCGGATAATATTGCTTCCACATCTGCAAAATATGAAGTGATCAATCTTACGATGGCATCAGGTTCATCGGCGCTTTTCAAAGTCTGAACAGAAGCAAATTGGTCATTTACAATCCCCTGGAGAAAACAACATGAACAATATATCAACTAACAGGGTCTCTACCAGCAAAGGCAGCCAATTAATAAATATTAACATGCATGTCATGCTAATGAATATAGAGATGACATGGCTTAAGAAACACTAAGTAAAAAGATCTAAAAGAGAATAAGATGGAGGATTTACACAATAGGATGCAACTATTGGTAGCAGCGTTATTTACAACAAGGAAAATTATGCCAATTGATCCCTGAATTCTTTAAGAACGCAACTGATAAAACTCTGAGATAAGTAAAATAGGGAAGCTAATACCATTTAACAAGAATGTGTACCTGCAAATAAAATATCCCTTACCTCGTCCAACAATGATTGCACATATTCTTGGAGAAGACCTGTAAGAATAGGTAGAGCCATTGTCAACAGAAAAGAAGCAGAAGGAAAGTTCAAAGTGAGATGCAGGAACTCTATCTCTGATGTAATGGCTTTAAGAAAAGCTTTACAACCAAAACGAGAACTAGGATGCAATGAAATGAGAATGGCGTGTGTTCAGCATGCAGCCAAGTGATATTGTTCCTCATATTCAGTATATTAACATTCATGGCACTTTCAATAAAATATATTTGTCTTAGAGTACGTACATGCCCTTAAAACAGCACCAAAGGATGCTAACCGTTACAACTCCAGGTAAACAATTATTTATTGGGCCTATCAAAAGGTCTATCCAAGAAAAGATAGCGAAAAAGGAAGAAAAAGAAGAACATTAAATACTTTCCATAAAAAATGTGATTATCATGCCCTCAACTATGAGTGGAAAACCATTTGCCTTTAAAACAGTAAACCAGCTTGTAAAGCTCCTGATTGGAAAAATATCAGAACCTCTTTGTTGCCTAATAATTTGAGGACTTACAAGAAAAGAACCAAACTTCAACTGCACTTGGCTTCAGCAGAAGAAAGTTAATTATGTTGATACTTCCATGTGATCGACTATGAAGCCCTACACCACTATGTAAGAGATACTTCTGATCATGATGAAATTTTTTCCTTCACTCATAATCAGTAAGGGGACTCTCTAATTAAGTCTGGCATTGGAAAGAACTACTTCCAAAGGGGGCCCACCTCCTTCATGAATTTTTTTTTTTGGGTCAGACACCTCCTTCATGGATGCCAAGTGGCGAATGTGCAATTGTATGACTCTTCTTGTGGGTCCTAGTCTTCACCATTGATAATGTAACTGTCAAGTAGTATTGCCAAAGTATTTATCAGGGAAGTAGAATTGGAGCTATATAATAATAAGCACTAGGATAGACCAATTAGTGGTAGAAATTTTGGAGTTGAGTAGTATCAAAGCAAGCTAATCTTTCTGTAGACTCTTAAGCTATATTGCACTTCAACAAACTAAGAGTTCAACAGGGAAGGATGCAAACATAAAAAAAGACTCGTCTCAATTTCATTGCTGCTGTATCCGAAACTTGTGGAAATAAGCTAAAGGGAATAATTAAAGGGAACTGCTTTGTAATCATGCATTGACACCAAAACGATCACTCTACTAAAGAAGAGGAGGTTCTTGCCTATACTCAACGACAGCTGGGCAAGAATGATCCACTGAGGAGATATAAAATTTTCCTCACAGAAAAATGAGGACCTTCCTTTTCAAGTTCAGCAATATTAAGATCTAGAAGTTTTCTGTTTAGTTTATCATGTGACAGAAAAGCAAGGTCAAAACACATGCACAATATTAATAGCCCCAAAGCGTATAAGCTAACTGGCTATTCCAAGGATTAAAGATGGAAGAAAATACTCCACATCCATCATATTGAGACATCACAGTGTTGATGTAATTTAGTAAAGCATTTACAGTTATATTTTCCCATGGCAGTTAGATGCATGTTAATTTTTCTTCCTTTACATAATTTTCATTGACAATGAATAAGCCATGCATTCTCGTAATGTGTGCAGCACTTCATAGGGCATCTCTAATTTATCTCCTCAGGTTAATGCCAGATGCATATCCCATCTACATTAAGAATCATAGACAGAAAGCATTAAGTCATACCATGAAATAAATCATGCTATGCCTCAAGGTGTTGAACAAGTATATTATGCAACCATATGATGTTGAGTTCTTTGGCTCCAAATTACAGCTTAATGTAGGGTAATAAGGAACTTCACAACTCTAGAAAACAGATATCTGACGAATTTGACCATGCAAAATGGTTCCTCATAATCATATGAACAATATACTCCCTTGCACATCTATTCACCGGTGTTCTGTTTCTCATAAAAATAATGTGCCAAGTTCAGATTAAAGGAATAGTTGCTAATATACTTTAAAACCTATTCTCGATGACATTTTACCACTAATGACAGGATAACAAGTGAGATTTCTGTCAAAATCTAACATCTTCTAGACACGGGGTTCAAAGGTTGAGTGAATTGCGAAGCTCCAAATTCCTAATAGATCTAGATTTCACGAAAATAATGAATTACTAGAAGCTCGAGCTGATGATTGTCGATTGATGTAGAGAACCAAGAATTCAACAAATGTTGACACGGCATTAATTGCATGAGACCACATGGCAGATGCGAAGCACCTCAATAAATAGCAGAAGAGAGTGGATACTTAGAGAAACAGAATAATGTACACATTTTTGGTGCACATTGATGACAAATATTTGGCCAGACTACACAAATTATGGGGATTAAACCTTTCCATTCTGAGAGATGTCTATATTAATATGACATCTTGAATCAATCTACTCAGCAGTCGCCAATTGCTGGGAAAATCGGGAATAGTAGACCAAAATTATGAAAATCTAATGCATAGTTCCAACACAAAAGTTCAGAAACATCTGTTGCATTCTTTCACTCCCAGCTGAAATACAGAATATGAGCTCGAAATAATCATATGAGAACTGTGATAGTTCAATCAGATAAGAGCCATCTAAGATTGTCAGGACCTTTAGAAAAGCATCGAACATTATTTCAAAATCTGCCTTCGAGCTCAATAATCTTCCTCTCAATCTGCACTTCAAACGGCGCAAAAAAAAAGGGAAATGAATATAACAACAGCACTTGTATAAGCTTTCAGCCCAAATTTAATGCCTTTTATGGCATGAGAATATGGAGCAATCAGATGGACAAGTTAAACATAGAGAATTATAAAACATGGAACAAGAGAGTCCTAAGAATATAGCACAAATATGAATCTGCTCCACGGAGTACATACAAACAATAAATAAATAAATCTGCTCAACAGTGAACATCACTAAGATGTGCCACTCTAATTATGATTTGTACAGTAACAGCAGAATATTATAAACCTGATTTGATGAATACAATTAACTTCAGGCTGTTACTTCGACTAGTATTTAGGAAGACACACTTTAACCAAATTGTCTTGTTCCTACGCATCTTCTCATGCATGGGACCCTTTGAATTTGAGGAAGAAAAAGGCGCCAAAGGCATTTATTCCCAGTATAACAAACATTTAGCTGACCAATAACTGGAGAAAAAGAAATTCTACAAAACACCATACATCACCTGCACAAGTGTCTGAAATTTTCTTTGCAGGTTTGAGAATGCGCTTTTGGTCCAATATAGAGCCTGTGAGCAACTGAGATGATATATTTAACAAAATGTCATCAACTACATTAAACTTCAAAATATAAAGAAATCAGAATAGACGGCCATAGTCCAATGCCCTATATGTCCCACATCACTCTATATATAGTTAGTATCACTCAAATTAGGAAGCTTTTCACATGATCTTTTAACCAAATTGCACAAGGGGAATGCTACTACATATTTGTGAAAAGCTGAGATATGACTTTTCCTGATCCTGTGTTTCCTTACTTGCATACCTTAGAAGTGCATTTGACCACCCTTCTGCTCGATTAGTCAGTTAAAGTAACCACATAACTGTGAAAAACGCAAAGGTGCCACATGCAATTGGAATTTTGCGACGCATTTTCTCGCAAAATAAATTTTATGACTCCTTTAGCTGATATCTACATCTTCCCCACCAAACTTATGAGTGACTAAGACTGCTCTATAAAATATTTGCGACAAGTCCAGTTTAACAGTGAATTGAAGTAATTGCATTACTCTGGCACCTGATGACACCATTAGAAACCCACAGAAAGATTTGACTTAATCTTTTCTACCCAGTTTGAGAAGGCATGCAAACACATGCAATAGGGTAAACATTCAAGTTTGCAAACTGATTGCTTGATGAGTGGCAATCTTACCAGTCAGGAAAAAACAAATTACAGCTCAAATATGAATGTGGACACAAGTGATGGCAAGTGAAAAACGAATCAAATTCTGGTTTCTTACTCTTCAGGACTATTTGCCTCAGAAGCACGAAGAAGTTCTGCACAGGCAAGCTTGACATGCACCGCACCAATGCTGCAATAAAATTAAAAGGAACTCATCTGATCATGAGGGCAAGACGAGATTTTGTCGCTTAGATTTAAAAAGGGGGGGAAATAAGCAACATAATAGACATCTTTAATAGACAAAACTTCTCTTACTAATCCCAAAGATGGAGGTAATTGTTAAAATTCATATTACAAGACTCCTTTCACCATATTCTTTCTAAGATAGATAAAGTATTGAAAATTGAATGGAGTTCTTAAAAATCCTGCTCTAAGAACTGGAAGAAAAATCTTTGAATAAATTTATGGATATAAACTACTAAATATATTGGTTGAACGGTTAACATCAATTAAATTTATTACTTTTTAAGCACATTTAATGCCCAATTGATTTATTACAGTCATTGTAGACTTCAATACTGATTCTCAAATATTCAAATGATAAGACAACGCTGAGTCATACTTAAACTGACTATGATACATTCTTCCACTACCCATCTACCTCATTGTATCTGAGTAAATTAACTACCAGAACCAGTTATTTTCCATAACTCAGCATATCTTCTATTCACAGCATCGCTGTTCTCAACTGCCATTTCTTGGGCACGATATAACAGCGATATCTCAACCAGCTCAATCTTACCTAATCTGTCAATGCATGTTTCATGACCTCGACGAAATCAAACATAGAGTGTTCCACCCAAGGTTTTTTTATTGAAAAACCTTGTTCCAACTAGCAAAACATTACTCGCGTGCAACTTACCATGTACTTAAAATGTGCAAATTTCACTGCATATAGTAAATTGGTATTTAATTTCATCAAATATTTGACAGCAAGGAAAACCAGAAGTAACTCAATATGCCTGATGTATGAACAGCGAGAGTACCTGTCTGTTCTCTCAGAGAGATCATGAGCAGCAATAGTGACTGCATAGAAGTTGATGTTAACTTGAGACCTGTAGGTGCAGACATGAATCCCATTATGATCCATAAAATAACCCATGGCACTAACAGCAACTGAAATACAAGGTTAAAAGAGAGTGCAGATTTACATGTGATTCGTCAAGTCGATAAATAAGTTCCGAACAAAAACACAATAGCTGGTGACGGAACGCACAACAAAATCTGGTCCCATTGATTCCTTAAAAGCTTGCAATTGACAGAACCGGTCGTCAATGATACCCTGCAAAGAATGAAGACTCATTTGCTAGTTTCCCAAGATAATGACAGGTACAACAGCAACAAGACATACACAAACTATAATGACCCACCCTGGTCCACGTGGACCAAGGTCCCAAAAGAAGTAATCGAAGCAACAACAACAAGTAGTGACAATTTAGGGGTGGGTATTGACTTATAAATCACTCAACAGCACCTCTCCCATCCGATGTAGGACTTGGGATGTCACACAAACAACCCATTCATTGATTTGACTAAGTAATAATATGTTATAAATCGACTACCATACAAAAGGTGTCCGCTCATACTAGATCGTACAACTAAATCGTCTATTAGCAAATATCAAATATGTCAGAAGAATCAAATTCCCGGATGTGGAATTATCCAATGGAGCAAGGCTTAAACGTAAACAAAAGAGCTGATAGAATCAACACCAACAAAGCTATTCTGGATTCTCTCATGCAGGACACGTCTCCAACGTCCGTACAGAATCGGGTACATACGTTTGCATTGCTTTCACATTTTCTAGTATATCTCTCCCGTGCTCTTCACACGTTTTCAGATGCTGAATCAACCATCCGATCTCGGAGAGAACATTGACCAGAAAGGAAAAACACACAGCGGAGACGACCTCGCGGATAACCAATTCGGCGCACTCCACGGGCCGAGTCACTAGCACATAACCTGGTTAGGGTTTGCTCGCTCCACGCATGACAATGCCGTTCGATCGAACTTCGAATCCAAAAGCGAAGCAAAACCATGCCGACTCCGCCACGATCACGACTCACTAAGCCCCTCGCGGCGAAGAAACGGTGCAGGATCGACGTCCAGAAACACTAGAAACGCAATCGCTAGCTCCCCACCACATACCTCGCGCTCAAACAGGTTCGAAGGAGAGAGAGGAAGAGAGAGAGAAGGGAAGTCACCTCTTCGTACATGCTCTGAAGGAGGTCGCGGAGCCTGGTCTTCTGGATCGCCAGGTCCAACGCCATCTCTGCTGCTACGGGAAAGCGAGGGCGAGGAGAGAGAGCGGAGCGTGCGAGCGACGACGAGAGAGTGCATGGCGAAGGGCGTGAAGCGAAGCGGGAGACGCTGAAATAGCGTGAGCGATAATGGAGTCATGGCGCAAGCGAGTGTCAGTGGAGTGGAGGTAACGGGCGAGGGGAAAAGCTTGGCGCTATCCTGGATAGCTTTGCCCTCGAGATTCGCGAAAACTACGGAATTGCCATTCTGTTGTATCGATTGAGTTTAACCATTTCTCTTTTTCTTTTTCGGTTTTTTTTTTATAAGAGAGGGAGTGGAGGAAAGAGAATAAAATGCACCGAATTTCGTTTTCACGAAAATTGCTAAGCTTATAAAAAACATTTCATCGTAATTTTCTTCACTCCCATTGTCCCTCGATTTCGAAACAAAATCTTAGGATAATCAGTTTCAAAATGGAGCTGGACGTCATGGCCTCCAAATAGTTTGAAGAGGATGTTGTCTGCGGATGATGTTCGAGCATGTGTTTATTCATTGATTCCTTCCAAATTAGTGGTGCTTTTCCCATAAATATCGCACTGGTCGAAGCTAAAACCCGTCACATCGTTGGCCGCAATGTTTGTTCGAATGATCTTTACATTAAAGATAGTTGGCAATCGATGTGATTAAGACTTTAGATTCTGTCAACGGCATGTCCGGTACTTTAGTTCGTTGTGAACAATTGGTCGTTAGCAAATGATTATCCTCCACATGAACTGTTATTTTCCTTTAACTTAAGAATGCTTCCAAAATTCCTTTCTTGTTTAGATATACAAGGACGTTTACGGGCTATTAGCGCCGGTACTTCTCCGGCCGTTACTTTGAAGATCTCATTCCCTCGCGGAACTCGTAGAACATTCGAATGTAAGATCTCGGAAAGACCAACACTCGGCATCGCTTGCGACCCGTATTAATCCGAAGCGGGCGAGCCTCATCACCTCATCCATGCCACACTCAAGTACTAGAGGTCCAGAAGATGCCGTGCACTACGTAATGCTTCTAAAGATGGGTCCGGTGGCTCCTTAAAGCTTGCTATTCTCATGATTTCGCACCAAAAGTATGTTGAAATTACAAACCCCGAGTTATTCTGTAGCAGGAGCAATGAGATCTGGAGTTCTTACCCATCCAATTTATACCAAGGAGTACATGCAGAAAACCATGTTGATAACATGCACAATCCAGCCAGCCATGGTGAGTGAAAATGGCATGGGAGGTTGCTGAACAGTTTGTATTGCGTTGAACGACGATAATTGTCATTTTTTTGCTATCGTCTTCTCTATTATCCACAGAGGGCTCATTGTCCTTCCCTTCGATTTGACCTCCACTTGCTTTCCTTTTTTGGAAATTTTTTTGCGCAGGTTGAGAGAATCCGACGCCCTAAATCCAATTCACCAGTGGCGGAGAAGACGCCGAGCCCAGAGAACGCTGGCAACAGCCGCCGACAATGGCGGACTCCTCGGTCATCACAACCTTCCTTGTTGACCCATCTGGACGCACACCAAAACATTCCAGCACCAACGAGGCTCTCCACGGAGATTGTCCACCATCGAGAGGACTTGTCTCTCACCAATTAGGGGTGAGCAAAAGGAACCACCTGAACCGAACCGGACTGGCCAATTCTAGGTGGTTCCAACAGGAACCGGTCTTGTTTTTCAATTCCTAAAAATTAGAAGCAGTGAGTATTGGTTCGGTTCCTAATTTCAAATGTGAACCCACCCATTTGGACCACCCAAAATATATATAAATTTTTATTATTACAAATAAAAACCTAATTAATTTGCAATATTACTTTTTCATTCAACTATTAGTCATGGCATGCTCTCTCTCACGCCTCCTTTCTTCACTCATGCGGCATCTCTCTCTTTCGCTCAACTCTTAAACTCTCAGTCTCATATACTCGATCCTCTCGCAGACTTGATGCTTGTCGCTTGTTGCTCACTCACACTCACTCTTAGATACTAAGGGTGCATTTGATAACTATACAGAATTTTTAATTATACTCCAAAAATAATTTTGGAGCACAAATGTGCTTGGTAAAGAATTACTTTTAGAGTAATTTTTTACTTCTGAATAAGAATTTTGTTTGGTAAGAGAAGTGATTCTCTAGGGTCAGAAGTTATTCTCCAAAAGTGATTTTTTTTTTTCTATTTTCACTTTTCATTTTCCTTCATTCTCCTTTTTTTCTCATGCTCGTAGGTTGCCACCTTCGCTCTTGCCGCCGGTCCTCGTCAGTGAGTTTGTATCGCCGATTGCCGGTCACCGACCGATCGCGGGTCGCTAGTCGTCGGGTAGTGGGTGATCGCCAGCTGCTGCTGGTTGCCGATCCCCATCGGTTGCCGATCCCCATCGGTTGCCGATCCCCGATCGCCATTTGGTAAACTTGTTAGAAGCAGAAGTAGAATGAGAGCGCGTTTGGTAAACATTCCAGAAATTTATTTGTCATTTTCTTCCAAAATTGATTCTGGCCAAAATTAATTCTTGCAAGAAGTTGAATTCTGGAGTAAAATTGTTACCAAACGCACCCCAATTTGCCTCTTGCCTCTCGCAGCCTCGACACTCGTTGCCTAATTGCCCTAAATTGCAATATAAATTATGTTCAACTTGCTTTGAGATCAGAATCGGAGAAAACCATAATCACTCGTCCAACTCTCATCTCTCGATCTTCATCGAGGCCTTTGACTCTTCTTCTTCCTTTGCACTAAACCAGAGAGTTTGTCCCCACTTTTTGTCTAGACTTCAACTAACTTCTTGTCCTTTGCAAACGCTCTCTTTAGTATTTAACTCTAAGCTCCTCTTCTCACTAGCTCAAAGGTACTTGCTCTCCCTTAGTCTCTCCACTCCTTTTTCGTGTTCCCATTTCTCTCATGTAAACCCTAATTTTTTCACTTCAATTTCCAGTAATCGTCGATTTATGGGTTGTCTAGGTTTTGTTTAGTTTGTGTGTTGAGGTGCAGAGTTCGTGTTTGTAGGAAAATGGGGGACGCTAGGGACAACGATTGGTTTCCTGGACCTCTTGGTCTAAGACACAATCCTCCATACTCTTTGAAATTTTTGGAATGATAAGTCCACACAAGATTTGGAAGATTAGTGAAAAGGGAGTTGCTCTGAATTTTTGGTGCCAAAGTGGGTCCAGGACCAAGTGGGCGGTTCCTGATTCCACAAACTGAGAATCGGCCCTTTTAGTTTGGTTTCGATTCCAAGGTGGGAATCAGCCCATCCAAAAACTGATCAACCCTATCACAGGTCACCACCCATATCCTCAAACAAAGTGAGTGTAGATCGTGGTCCTTCCATCAGAAGGGTCGCCGGATCGTGTTCGGTGGTCGATGCCCATGGACAAGGGATGTATAAATGTCTCATTTTGGTTTTCGGGCTAAGGAGATATAACTTAATAAATTTGAAAATATCCGAGTCAACAAATCTCATAGATTCTCAAGCATCTTTTTCCCTAAATCTATTGTATCATTCTTGACCAGACACTGTGGAGCTATTCCAAGTTCAAGAACAGTTCTTCACAATACCACTCAGCAAATAAGGTGCTACCGGGCGGAAAATCAGGGTGTAAGCAGGAGTGAGTTCCAAATTTTAGAGGTATTATTTACAATAAGATCTTCTTTAAGATAATTACAAATGAGAGAAAAAAAAGAGTAGAAGACCTATTCGAGATCTATTAAATTGCTAAATTTGCAATTATTGTGATTTTCTCTGAATTTTACCTTCTCACATGTAAATTTCTGCAACATATGATAGTTATATGGGATATGTGCACTAGAAATCCTAAAACTTGTCAATGAAGTGCAATTGAGTCCTGCAACTTACAAAAAGTGCATTCGAGTTCTAAAACTTGTCAAATTTATGTAATCGAGTCTTTTCGTTATCTTCGTCAAATCTGGTTAGCTGAAAATGTTGACATTACTTTTTTCTGATTTTCTATTTCTTACGTGGTGCTGACGCAACTAAAACAAGAAGGATAAAGCTAAAACAACATCGTTTTGTTTCAAATATGATTTTTTAATATAAAGTTAAATTAAATTAAAAAAAGAAAAGAAAAAGGAAGTCAAAACGACAAGGGCTGTTGAGGGCCCTATAGGCCCTCGCCGCCGCCGTCCCACCATCATCGAGAAGGGCCAGCGATGGTGGGCATTGGCTTCCTTCGGCTAGACTTGGGCGAGGGCTAGCGACCTCGCCCACTTTGGGGGAGGGTTGTGACCCTTGCCTAGATTTGGGCAAGAGTTGTCGGCCACTGGCCGAAGCCTGGCGACCCTCGCAAACCCATTGTTGACCATCCCTCACCATCGGCAGCCCTTCCTGGCGATGGTGGGTGGTGACGGCGAGGACTTGCACAACCTTTGCTTGTTTTTTAAAAATAACTTATTTTTAATATAATTTAAATAAAAATTCTATTAAAAAATAAAATTGAACCAAAATGACATCGTCTCAGCCATGTCAGCACCATGTAGTAGAGAAAATAATTTTTAAAAAAAAGGCCACATCAACATTTTTCATTCACCAAATTGGATGGAATTAACAGAAGGGCTTGATTGCACAAATTTGATAAGTTTTAGGACTTGATTACATTTTTTGTAAGTTTTAGGACTCAATTGCACTTTTGTGACAAGTTTTATGATTTTCAATGAACTTATCCATAGTTATATTTATGAGAATTTGCATTAATTATAGGCATGATAAGATTTTAGAGGGTCCATTCTCTTTAAGGC
>BCNH02000002.1:23659623-23712034 GCA_001662345.2 Metrosideros polymorpha var. glaberrima | reverse complement strand
AAGGGCTGCGACCCTCACGGCCTGGGCGAGGGTCGCCCCACCGGATCTGGCGAGGGCCAGACCCTCGCAGCCTAGGTGACAGCTAGACCCTTGTGGCTTGGGTGAGGGCAGCCCTCCCCGACACTTATGGCCGGTCGCTGGCCATGGGGATAGACCAAGGCCAAAGAAGAAAAAGAAAGAAAAAGGGGGAAGGAAAAAAGAGAAATTTTTTATAAAAAGTTCGAAAATTATTAAAATAATATTAAAAATTATCAACGTCTGTGTCAACAGTGCCACGTTGCCGGTCATGTCACATAGGATAGTCGACGTCCATATTAACAATTTTTGGCCTAGTTTGGCCTAATGGATTGAATTTGTATCAATGTGAAAAGGTTTATGACTAAATTGATTCAATTGAAAAATTTAAGACTGAATTTGTATTAATGCAATAGGTTTAGGATTTTTTGGTGAAGTCTGTTCACCTAAAAGAAAAAAAAAAGTTGGCGAAATGAAGGCTCACACATATTACTGAACAAAAACAAAGTAAGAAACCACAGTAGAGAGTGCTTAAATGTAAAAAATATCATGTGAAAATAGTTACTTTTCAACCAAATCATTAATTAAAAATCAAAAACAAAGTTGAGACCCATTTCATAAATTAATAAAAAAAAAAAGCTTATGGGACCATGCAAAGTTAAGTGCTAAAGTTCTCACTGGTTAATTTAATAAAAACATAAAGTTTAGCACCATCCCTCAGAATTTGAATAAATTTTGCATCTAAACATATAATCTGCATTTAGCTTTTTCCAACTTAATTATGTTACCAATTTGTAATATATGCAGTTCCGGTTTATGCTAATTCAATCATCATCTACAATCCAATAAGTAACTTGGAAAAGTGAGTTTTATCTCGTTTTGTTGACGATTCAAAAGTGTTTGTGCATTAAATAATAAAATAAACGTCAAATTCCTCCACTTCACTACACGCTTATTAAATTTCTTCCCATTGATAACCACCTTACTTTTTACGCACGAGTATCGCGGGCCAAAATTACTAATTCATTTATAGCAAAAATATTCCATCCGTGCAAGTACTGGTTTTTTAAGGCATAGATAGCTTCCGTTTTTAGAAGAAAAGGCGGACTTTTTAATAGGATTTTATTAGCAAGTGTTCTAAAGACATTTATTTTAATACTCAAAATAAACAAATTTTGATATTTTCATAGAATCTCCCGTTTTCGAAGAATCATGTTCTATCAACATATTGCTGGTATGGATATTTCTTCATTAGCTTTAATAAAGAGATAATAACATAAATAGTCTTTAAACTTTATTTCAATTTGTAATATCGCACATAGATTTTTAATCTAAGCAATATCGTTTTTAAAATTTAGTTCAATATGTAATATGGTCCTAAAATTTTTAATTTATGTAATGTAATCATTGAATTATTGATAAATGTCTAATATAATCTTTTCATTTGTGTCATTTTTGGGAGACTAATTGAATCTTAGTAAACTGGGCCACTCGGAAACGATAGTGATCTTCCTCTCCGGCCAAAAAAAAAAATATATTCCTCTCCGGCGAGGGTTTCGAACGAGTTTCGTCCTCTCTTCCTTCGCCCTCTTCTTCCTAAACTCCTCCTCCTTCTCCTTCCTCCTTCAACAATAGGACGCCACGCACACCCGGCAGGCCTGTTCGAGATCGCAAATCGAAAAGCAAACGAGCGGGCTTCGGTAACCTCTGTGTCAGACCCTTCCTCACGTGTCATTTGTCAGGCGAACCTCCGCCCTGCTCTCACTCGGGTCCATGGCTTCTCGTAGCCATCTTGACGAGGCAAGTCACCACGCTACTCATGTGTGCCGGCACAGCTTCACTGGTGCGACAACACTTCTAATGGTTCGCTTCTCACTGCAGGACGACGATTTCGGGGGAGACTTCTCTGGGACTCATAATGCTAGGCGTTCGGGTCTTTCTTCCTCGCTTTGATCTTTCTTTTTTTTTCATTCTCTTCGCTTTGCGTGGAGTTTATGCGATTTTGGCGGTAATTATATGTCGTTTCAGGTAATAAGAGAGCTTTTGGAGACATTGAGGACGACGAAGACGATCTCTTTGGATCCAAGAAGGTACCCAGAGTGTCGAGCCGACACTGCATCTTTTTCAATCTTGGACTCTGTCGGCGTTATGCATGCTCATAATTTGCACGGCATTCGATTATAAGTTATGAGGGTGCCAGGCATATGTTGTAGTTCTTGAATGCCTGCGTGTCTGTTGGTGATCAGACAGTTTCAGCACTTAAACTGTTGGCCGAAAATTACTCCAAATATAAACTAGTCAATCTTATTCTGTCGGAAGGAGAAGAGGATGCATTACCGCACAGGCATGAGCATACGGTCACGTGTTGTTTACCACCCAGTGCTCCTTGCGGGATATTTAGCTTTACCGTTGTTTAGCTCTCTGGTTTTTTTTTTGGTTCTGTTCTTGTAAGCAACAACATTGAGCCTTTTCCCAGTGTTTACCTTAACTTGGGTCGTTGAGTTAAAAGGCTGTTTTGGTTTTAACAGTTTACAGTTTGTTTTAGTTATATTGTGTGTTATGTTTATAATCAAACAGAAGATGTCCAGCATCTTAAGCTATTTGATGTAATTCTTGGAAGTTTAGATTTGCCTTGCTTCGTATTTAAGTTCTCTGTTTTAGTTTCATTTTCCTTTGGGCCTTTGATGCTTAAATAGCCCCTTCTTTTTCTTATTTTTGATGCATAGAAATTTATTCTCTCTTAGTTTCTTGGTACAGGGTAATACAAAAGCCGAAGAAAATGCTCCCGGTGCGGCTACAGGAATGATCTTGTCACTTCGTGAGAGGTAATTTAGAACTTTAAAATCTTACTCTATGCTTTTTTTGGATAATTAATTGTCGAATTTGGCATGCTTCCAACATTTTGGCAAACTGTTCAGCTTGAAATCTCATGAGTTTCTTATTTTCTTTTTGCAGTCTTCAGAACTGTAAGGATACTCTAATGACATGCCATGTATGTATTTGGTGATAGGTGTTGTCATCTTATCCTTTGTCATGTCTTTTTGAACCGTATATGCAAGTTCCACTGTGGTTCAATTGCTAATGTTTCCTTGTGCAAGAAGCATGTTGATCATGAAGCTTTAACATTAATGAGAGCTGTGTTGGAGATGCTCTAATCAAGGTTGTTAGAATTGGGATTTAAGTAGAATCGCTAAGGGGTCCGTAAAATCGGATCATGAAATCATAAGATTTTAACTACCGCTGCAAATAGTTTAGGAAAACACCATCCCCAATAAGTAGTGGCCCCAACAAAAGACCATAATGCATGATCAATTGAAACAAGTCCAGTAAGGTACAAGCCTCATGCAAATACAAACTTACTAGTTTATAGTGTCTAACGTTCAAGCGTGAAAGAAGGGTGAACAAAGACAATAGATGCAATCTAATTGCAGTTGACAATCCATTTTAACAACAAAAGCACACAAACCCATTACTATTAAATAACTCTAGAATAAATTTTCAGCAGCTTTCACCACATCTTCATCAAGGCTACAGTCATTTCCATCATCATTATCATCCTCATCAAGTTCGTTATCAGAGTCATCGTCATTGTTGTTGTTGGTACTCTCAACGAAATTAATCTCATTGCTATCCAACTCTAAATCTCTAGAAGCTTGAAATAGTTCCAAATTATCTCGAACGTCATCCATGTCATGGAATTAACATGCTCTGTCATTGGAAAATGCTATAGCCTTTTGATCATTCAGCCAGAAAGAGATATAATTACCTTTCCTAATACCTTGTTAGCCTAATGGAGTTAATAGATTTAGAATTTAACTTGATTAAGAAAGTTTTAAGGAATAAGTTGGCTTTTCACTGCAAAACATTCAGTTCTATTGCTCCCATAATGATTCTGGGAATTGTGGAGTCTAGGGCTGTAGTCATGCTGAGGCAACTTGATTCAAGTGTGATGTTTGAATCAAGCTCTATCTCGCTTTAGTTTCACATAGTAAGGCAATCAGCATGCTCAAGCTTGACCATGTAATCTAGGATCAATTCTAGTTGTGTTAAGCTTTAACTTGAAGTTGAATTCTCAATGTTCAACAGAACTGAAAAATAGTTTGCTTATGTTTTTTATGTTGTATGCACTTTTGTGATCTTTGCTCTATTCTTTTGTATATTCGTATCTGAAACTCTTTGGGTTTTTTTTTACCCTGTCGAGTTTTTCAGACAGAACTTGAAGCTGCAAAATCTGAGATTCAGAAGTGGCATTCTTCATTCCAAAATGAGTCATTCATACCTTCTGGGACATCTCCTGGTTAGTCTTCTGTTTATTTGGATATTTAATTATCGGAACTTGATATATGACATGAGCATGAGAGTTAATTCAAACTTATTCCTGTATATCTGATACTCCTTTTTTTATTTTTCGCAGAACCCAAGGTGATAATCAACTACCTTCAGACACTTAGATCTTCAGAAGAGGCATTGAGAGAGCAGGTTGGTTTGTGAGCAGTATGTTTCTCTTTCCCTTTGTTCTATTTTGCAATCAGAAGTTATTTATCATCTGTTGTTTCAATTTTTCTACTTTAGCTGGAAAAGGCAAAGAAAAAGGAAGCAGCTTTCATAGTAACATTCGCAAAGCGGGAGCAGGAGATAGCTGAGTTAAAGGTGAATCTTTTGTTGTGGTTATGGAGGATATAAGAATGGTTTGTGAGTGCAGTGTTGTTTCTTCCTGTATCTCCTTGTTCTACAAATATGCTGATTATCATTAACTATATGGGCACTTAGGTGAAAAGTAGATGAGAATCAATTGTATATGATTGTGGCTGCATTGGTATTCCAGCTACCAAGATGGATTGTTTCAATTGATTATCTTTCTTCTTTCTCTGTCATATTGCGTGTGGATACTTAAATCATAGTTATAGCCTATTCAACATATTTTGTAGACCTCTTGTTAAGGTACTTAATGAGAAATTATAGACTTTTAGTGACAAAAACAAAGTTTTCCCATAAATAGAAAGTGTAAATAGGCAACACCAATTAGGGGCCTCATTCACAAAGTAAGCTGGGTTTCTTTTGATGTTTGCTGGGTAGCTGTTTAAAATTGCTTCAAATTTCTAATATCCGGGCTGCATCTGACCAACGCAATCCCTTTATTTTAGTCTGCTGTTCGAGACTTAAAAGCACAACTGAAGCCACCATCTATGCAGGTAAGGCAGAATATATCTTGCTTCTTGAACATATGTTTCTATGGTATGGCAACAAGTGAATGCATGTGAATTATCAATTAACTGTCTCACTTGTGTATGATTCTCTTAGAATCAAGTCTACTTTTTTAAGAGAGTGGTTTTAATATTTCCATCTTAGACATGAATGACTAATTTATGGTGACAAACATACATTTTTTGGTGTTTACCCTTTCTGTGAAATCTGCTTGAATGATGATTTTTGGGTTGGACTGGAAAAGCTCAGGCTGTAAACACTGTGTTTTGATATTGTGATTCAGGCGATGATACTACAATCTTCCTGATGTTATATCTTGGCTAGTTAATCCGCTTGCATTTACTTGCCATGGTAGATTTAGTCTGTTTTTATGAAGGATTTCCTGGGTGTAGATAGGGGTTACACCTTTATCTTGGTTAAAATTCGGATTGGCTGGCTCTTGCTGTGGAAAATAGTTTCTCAATTTGCTCAATGGCTTGGAGGGAACAACTTTTCTGTTTCAGTTGGGTAATCCTTAAAAATGGCCAATTTCTGAGCCACTAACGTGTGCCAGTTATCATTCTGTTGTTGGCATCTTAAATTTCACCTGTTCATATTTCTTTGTTGACAGGCAAGGCGGTTATTGTTGGATCCAGCAATTCATGAAGAGTTTACCCGTCTAAAGGTCTGTAGTTGAACTTTTTCAATGAACTTTTATGGATGTGGTATTAGTTAAAGCATCATGTCAATAACTGTCTTAGGGCAAAATACACTATTTGGGAAAACTTGGCGATGTATGTAATTGGAAGTACAAGAAAAATTATCTACCCTGCATAGGTGAGTTCACATTCCATGGCACATTTAATGAGTCTGCAAAGTGCCTGAAGACGCTTCTTATCATTTTTTCTTAGTACAAGAGTCCTTTGTTTTTGGTGCCATGGGGATGAAACTTAATTCTAGAAATTTTGAAGTTCTTTGATAAGAAACTTTCAATATTTGGAGAGGAGTCCATCTGTTTCTTTTATGTGGAGATCTGTTTTCTGATCTTTGCTAAAACTTTTCTGATTCTCCTAAAAATTTACGAGACATAAGGTTTTCTTGATTTTAGGATTCCTCATAGTAGGATAAGCTTTCTCTATATAGTCAAAAGTGAACTTAATGAAACTATTTTGCGTGTGCAAGTTCTTAATATTTGCTTATTTTTTCTTTTTAATATGTGAAAAAAAAAAATGTTGGTAAGTACATTGCCAGCATCAACACCTCAGTTTTCATAGTCTTGGACTGGCTGATTTCACGGCATTAACATTTTCTGCTTTTGTAGCTCTACTTTTACTGCATTACCCTACGTTCGCTTCTTGCATATGCCATGTGCTATATGAATATCCATGTTGACCCCACATATGACTTGGATAATTCTGTCCTTGGTGGGGATCTCGTAGGAGATACCTATTCATTGTGAATGCTTCTAATATTTGAATGTTGTTCTAATGCTAGAACTTGGTAGTGGAGAAGGACAAGAGGGTGAAGGAGTTGCAGGATAATATTGCAGCTGTTAGTTTCACTCCACAGAGCAAGATGGGTAAGATGCTTATGGCTAAATGCAGGACCCTACAAGAGGAAAATGAGGAGATTGGGAATCAAGCAGCTGAGGGAAAGGTTCTGCTATATGTATCATGATGTCCTGCAAATTTCGTTTATTGAGTCTTGTATATATGTTCTTGATTTGTATGCTTTTTGCAACAGACACCCATTACTAATTATTGTCTTATGAGTATAATTAAAATAGCGCTTGTCCATGAAAAGCTATGCAGTGTAGGGGTTCTGTTAAAATTTATCTCGAGAATAAGATGGTTCGGGCTGATTTACTTGTTTGTCCACTGTTATCTGGCTTGCAGATGCATGAATTGGCAATGAAACTGGCTTCACAAAAGTCACAGAATGCAGAGCTGCGGAGTCAATTTGAAGGTTTGAACGTTGCTCATCCATGTCTCTTTGAATTTGTACAGCTCTTTTTGCAACTCTTTTAGCATAAGAGGACACATTTCAATGCCGTGAGCAAAGGTTACTTTTTCACTGAAGGGACATTGAATGAACGTAGAGATGGCATTTGCACGAACAGTGTTAAATTTTGTCTTTGAAGGAATTTGAATGTATGTGTATCGCTGTTTAGATAATACATAGGTTCCTTTCTTCTGTTACGTTCGATCTTCCTTCAAGG
Organism: Metrosideros polymorpha var. glaberrima; assembly: GCA_001662345.2. NCBI lineage: Eukaryota > Viridiplantae > Streptophyta > Magnoliopsida > Myrtales > Myrtaceae > Metrosideros > Metrosideros polymorpha. The sequence continues at coordinate 23,704,617 of BCNH02000002.1, read as the reverse complement.
GTCTTATATGAGCTTCTAGCTCGCCGAGTTCATATTGTGGTTGTTGCATGCAGGATTATATAAACACATGGAAGGACTCGCAAATGATGTTGAAAAGTCAAATGAAATGGTGTTCTCTCTCTCTCTCTCTATGATTCTAGTTTTTTGCATAGCTGATGTAATAATAGTTGTATACTAAGTAGGAGGCCAGATAGAGAGAGATCGATAACCGAGCTCCTGTAATTGTAGGTGCTTATCTTGCAAGAGAAGCTGGAAGAGAAGGATGAGGAGCTGAGAAGATTAAAGAATGAGCGGCGGCAGAAAAATATGCCTGATGTGATGAGCGATAAAGCTTCTGTTACGGAGGAGAATTAAGGTGTTGGTGACTGTATGAGTGGGGATCATAGAAGTAAATTAGTAGGACTGTCGTTTTATTCTGTTTCTTTGTTTATCCTCGGTCGTCTTGTTTGTACATTATTATCATTATTTTATTTTTCTTTTTATGTGCTCTTCACGCAATCACTTGTTTCATTACTCTTTAAACAATATTGGAAGTTTCATTGGCTTTGTGAGACTTGCATGTTCTGTTCAAGTCCACTGGGTTTTGTAGCATCTGAGAGGGACTAGAATTATTATGTTCAACGTTGTGTTTCTTGTTTTTGATAAACATGGGATAAATAACATTAAGAAGGTACGGTTACATAATTAATTAAAAATTATTGTGGGGTCTACTCATTCAAGAATTTGTGGTCCATAATATATTGATCTTCTCGCACTTATCCAAAAATTGTTATGCTAGTAAAACCTAATACTCACCAAATAACCCAACAGAGAACAAGCTTAACCGTAGGTGTGTTCTTGGTCCTCTTCTGCATTGTCGCAGCATAGGTCGTCCCGGCCAAGCGAGTGAAGTGCACGGACAGTAAATATTTGGATTGCATTGCCAACAGCTATTATTGTTTGTCCCTTCGGATGTCCTCAAACTTTTCCCATGTCGTGCGAGACAGGCGCCCCGGTTTGTCTGAGGACCCCACCATTGACAGCATTACCTCCACCACCCAGGAAGGGCCTGGTTGAGAACTTTTTTGCCAGAATTTTTTATTTTGGCAAGAATTCATTTTTATGAGAATCAATTCTGGTAAAAAAATAAGAAATTATGTTTACTAAACGCATCCTCATTTTACTTCTACTTTTGACAAGTTTACCAAACAACGCCTGAAGATTGGCAGCCGGCGACCAGCAGCGGCTAGCAACCTACAGCCGACAATCGACAGCGGCGACCAGCGGCTTACAATCGTAAAAAGGAAAATGATAAGTGAAAATAGAAAAGAATCACTTTTGGCAAGAATTGATTCTAGCCTTAGAGAATCACTTTTTTACCAAACGCAATTCTCATTCTAAAATAGGAAACTGCTCCAAAAGTCATTCTTTACCAAACGCATTTCTACTCCAGAATTACTTCTGGAGCAGAATTAAAAATTATGACAGGTTATCAAACGTACCCGAAGTCGCCCCCATCGCCCAAGTAATCACCCCCTCCACTGCCGCCAAAGAAGTCGCCTCCCTTGCCAAAGTTGCCCTATTACTCCCCTCTGCCGCCACCTCCTCCAGCACCGGTTGTGCTCCCTCCGCCTTTGTCTCCTCCCCCTTCCCCCCGCTACCAGTACCAATGCATTATCACCGTCACCGCCTCCTTCAAGAGAAGTTTTCGGACAGACGAGAGTGAGGTGCGAGAACAAGAAGTACCCTCTTTGCTATGGCGTTGAGTTCACTTGCCCCGCTAGTTGCCTCACTCAGTGTGAAGTGGACTGTGTCACCGACAGCTCTGTTTGCAGCAAGTCTCTTGCGCATTTAATCCATCAAACTAGCAAATCTCTGGTGAAGATGAAGAGCGTGCATATATGTCTTGGACCATTATTGGTTTCTACTATAACTTGAATTTGAATCTGTTAGTCTATAATCCTATGCCAATTTTTGTCATAGTTTCATTTTACCTGTGACATGATTCACCCTGCCAACGGTATAGAAAAAAATTTATGTATATATGGTGAAATTTCGTAAGACCACCATTGACTATTCTAAAAGTTAGACTAGGGGACCTCATGCTCTGTTATTATGTTAGATTTTGTTACCACCGCCAACTGTTCTAAAAACTTAAATTATTAAATGAAGGGGTTGTTTAATAAGTAAATATTATAACATATATTCTAGGGCAATGGCATGCCACATATGCCAATGAATTATACTTCTCTTATGTTGCCAGAAATCTTTCTATCGAGTGTTTGGTTTGTTTCCTTAATGTACGTGGGTGCGCTACTGCGCTCAAGATAATTAGGTTATTCGATACCATAATCATTTTCTCTATCGTTCTATTGCAACAAATTTTCTCTTGTCCGGTTATTCAATTTATGTAAGATCATTACACTGACAAACTGAGAGGTTAACATCGCTGAATGTGTCCAAACGTGATTAGGTTGCGACCAACCAGGCACGGTCTGTCAAGACCCGAGATTGATTGGCGGTCACGGCATAACCTTCTACTTTGACGGCAAGAAGGACCGAGACTATTGCCTGGTTTCCTGCTCCAACATCCACATAATCGCTCACTTCATCGGAAGAAGAAACCAAGATATGAAGAGACTTCACATGGGTCCAATCTCTAGGAATCCTCTTCGATGCGCACCGGCTCTTCATCGGCGCTAAGAAGACGTCAACTTGGGTCTACCCCGTGGACCGCCTATCCATAGCCTTTGATGGACAGAGCATCTATCTCTCTGAAGACGAGGGCACGAAGTGGCAATCTGAATCGTCGCCCGACATATCCATCGTGAGGTTGCACGACACCAATGCCGTGGAGATCGAAGCGAAAGGGAACTTCAAGATCAAAGCCGTTGTGCTGCCAATTACCGAGACAGACTCGCTGATACATAACTATGGCATTACACAAGAGAAATAGAATTGCTATGCTCATTTACACTTAAGCTTCAAGTTCTATTCGCTGAGTGCCGACATCAACGGTGTTTTGGGCCAGACTTACGCTAAGAACCACGTGGGCAGGGCCAAGATGGGAGTGGCAATGCCGGTTTTGGGCGGCGAGAGGACATTCACCTCCTTGGGTCTCTTTGTGACTGACTGTGCCGCCACCCAGTTCGTTGGCAGGCTGAGCCTGAGCGACTCAACCGCGGTGATCTCAACTGCACTGGCAGAGGAGATGGCCGTGGGGTTGTTTGCAAAAGGCAGAGATTCTCGTATCTCCAACAACAACTAAGCCCGAGTAAGTTTATACGTTTGATATTGATGTATACAATAAAGGTCAGAGCAGAGGGAATGAAGCAGAACAAAATCAAGCTTCGCCGATCAATGTAAGTTCACGACAGTGAAATGATTATTCCACTTTCACGTCATAATGTCTCATCTTTGCGTGAACTATCAAACATGAGATATGCAAAACCAGTTATTCATTCTAGCCAATCTATCTGAGACAAACAGCTGATTTCCACTCTAGTGGCGACGATTCATCTTGAGATGCTTGTGATCAACATCCAATGAAGGTGAACCTGCAATGGCAAGCTCAAGAACCGACGAAGAGCGCAAAAATCTAACAGCGGGGGCGATGGAATAAGACGAGGTGAAGGAGATCGTGGAATCGACTGTGGTCACATTTGACGGTGCGGTCCAATTGAGACGGGACCGATGCTAACATTTGCACGTCGTTTCATGTTTCTCGCCTCGCATGTTTTCTGTGATTCGTCTTTTCTGGTTTCGGATGGTGGCACATCTCATCAATTAGGCGATGCGTGTAAAGCATGAGCTTCCTTGGGTCTATCTCTCTAATTGGCCGGTGGCCACCACCATGTCAGGATGGGCTAAATGTAGCCGCAAACAGAGCATCTCTTCGGACATATTGGCAACGACGTTTTAACGCTGTCCATGCATGTGCAAAACATGAGTTTGGTAGATATTGGCAGTACAAGGCTCCTTTCATCTTTCAGTATTGCTCTCTCACGTTAAAAATGAAAGAGTAACATAGAGTTTTAGTCCATGTGTTCCTCCATCCCCCGCATACAAACTTAACCAAATAAACATGGATGATATTCATGTTTGTACCCACCGAATCATAGACTCGAGATCCATCGACGGGATATTGGTAACAAGATCAAAGTCGATGGTGAATGTGTAAACTGATTGCCGACGGGTAGGATTCGAGTTCCGAACCCAATGGAAACATCCAATGATCTTTGTTCGCTGGTTGGACTAAAAGAGGGTTCGCAAGAAGTGTTCATAGAGAGTAGCTAGCCAATATCTATAACATATGTATTCACTGAATCACATTTACAACTTGTGAAACAAGTAAAGGCAGTAAAAGCATGATAAATAAAAAAGAATCGTGGCTAAACTTTGTACAGGAATATTTTTCCTCGTACAGTCTGTTGACATGTCAGTCACTATCAAAACCCTAGCTGGTGTGTTCCCGAAGTTGATGGTCGTCCTCGTCATCCTCTCAGCGACCGTGATGCTTTGCCAGAAATATGCTCAGTGCTGATTAAAGAGAATGATATTAATATTATCAAATAGCTTTGCCTTTTCAAGATTTGGACACCGATTAATGCTGTATGACCGGACAGTAGAAGGAATCATGTCATGGAGCTGAGTCAGTATTGGTTCCAGCGCAGATTGCACCAAATCAGTTCTAATCGCGTACGTTCGATTCAGTAGAATCAGTCTAGACAGTATTAATTTAGTTTTATTCCGCGAAGTATATTTTATACACTGTGCGGGTTATCTCGGGGGCACAAGATTTGTCTTCCTAAGATTGTCTTTTTCCACTATAAAGGAGTCGTGCTAACGAGTATTCTCGAAACACTTGTTAAACGTACTTTATTTTGAATAACTTTGCCGATTAGCATGACACAAGCGTGGCGAATTCATGAGAAGCTGCATAATTTCCTTAAATTAGTTACTTTATAACTGCCCTGATTAGCTAAATCTTTGTACTGATAATTGTACTGCATTGCATGCTCTAATGGGGGAAGAATGGTTTGTGTTGACTTAAGATGATTAATCATGTCGAGAGATTATTCTGTGCCGATGGTGCTTTTAGTAGTAATTGCAATAATTCTCATTCTGTAGCTGGATGGGATGGCCATATTCTCTTTCAATTAGAGCTCTTCATCACGTTTTTCATGTCATGTAAAGCGGAGTCGGTCTATTATATGCCTTACATTTGTCTTTGACTCTCGAGAGATGTTTTATGCAATAATTGTACTGTTGGTATCTAATCTAATTCATCATAGTAAATTAGACTTTTGGACATTAGATGCATTAAATTTAATGGAATGAGCCTCTACTTTTCGGAATAAAATCTAAGGGTTTTGCCTAAGAAAGTAAAAATTCAAGGAGATCTTTTGAAATCTCATTGTGCATAGTACGTACAAATATTTCATCATGTTACTTTTATATATGCAAAAAAAAAAAAATTGACAATGTGCAATATTAGTGAAATATAGAGAAATAGTCCAAAATCCCTAACTATGTCATGCTATACAACACAAATAGAAGTAGAATGCGTAAAGGTTTAACATGAACTTTTAGTAATTATCAACTATTTAAACAATTTAAAGATAAAATCCACGAGAAGACCAGTAGAAAAGTAATTGATTAAGTTGCAACAACCGATTAGATTCACTTCTTTTGAAAGAACCTTTTTCTTTACTATTTGTCTTTACTTCCACAAATACCATTTCCTATTTTTCATAAATGAATTCGAACACTTTCTTTTTTTGCCGTAAAGAAACGATAAATTATCCACCAAATTATTGTTGGTTGAATTGCTCTACACAATAATAACAATGACAATTGCTTTTATATATTTAGACGCTATTCCTTTTTCCCAATGTTATGTAAATCTTTTTCCTTGTTTTAATACCTTAAATAAAGCCCACTCGAATTGCCAACTTCGCCAAGTTATCATATCTATTTACGTGTAATTTCACAAATCAACAACGAAATTGCACAACCAAGGTTTTTTAAGATCAAAGGACTTCTAATTTGCAAAAGAGAAATTCTCTGAAAACAATGTTAGCATAAACTCATTTATCGGAAAGAGAAATTCTTTTCATCGTATAAGGATCTTTACAATTGTTTGTGTCAAGAAGACGGTGGACTCAGAACGTACCATACATAAAAAGTACTCAACTTTTTCCAAACCAAATGTTAAATGGTCTCTTTTGATAATATATTAAGGGAAAAAAACCACAAAAAATCTCATACTGTGCCCAATGTAACACATTTACTCTCAGTCAATGTTTCATTAGATGATTTTTCAGTCGAAACAATATCGTTTTTATTTCACTTAAGTTACATAGGCGTCATATCAATATCGTTTACTTTCCGACTTCCATGTAGGTAGATTTTTAACGGTTCTCTTTTGACGGAGCGTAATGTGTCACACAAGTACAAGTTCGAGATTTTTTGTGTTAAAAGAAAAGGTTTAGGGTAAATGGGTCACAGTAGACATAGTTTATGATTTTTTGGTGGCTTTTGCCATGTATTAAGAGAAGTTGTCTAGAGAGTGATCATTATAAAAAAGGAAATCCCTTGTCTTATGTAAAGAATGAAAATTATATTTTATTAGAGCGGTTATATTAAAGGAAAAATACCGCGTTTTTCAATGAAAGTTGACCACGGTAGAATACATCCAGCCGACAACATAATCAATTAGATCGAATTGTCTAATTTAAACCACCGATGGTGGAATCTGGACTCCACGACCGGTGGACGGTACAATAACTCTTTATTCTCTTATAGCCAAACCATCATTAGCGGTGGCTTATCGGATGGCAACAGAAGCCATCAAACGAACCATTTAGCGAATGAAAATGTCTATGAACAAATTACTAATTTAAAGTAGGGAGTGATGAGACCATTAACAAGGTGGATTGCTTTTCTATATTTTTTAATTTCATAAAATAATCATATTGGAGCTGACTTCACAAACTCCATGAGCCTCCTCTATGAAGCCAACATAGATCGTATCCAAATAAATAAAAATAAAAAAGGCAGCCTTCATCATGACACTTCCAAATTCCAATCCGATCTGCTTAGATCCGCAAATCGATTTAATTCATTAAAGCTGCCTTTTTTCCAAAATAAAAAATATATAATGATAAACGAGTTCTTTGTACTAAAAAATATCCATGCACTATGAGCTCCACTATAAGCACACGCAATTTACTACAGAAATTCTCGTGATAAAAGTTTAGAAAGAAGTTGCCGTCTTCATTCTCACTTACCGTTCGGACGACTAGGGTGGCCTGATAGAGGCGTAAAATTTTGATATGCCGACGCTTGCAATATATAACATCTTTTTTCTTAGGACATTAAAGACCCTGAATATGAAAATTAATTAATTCCGATGCATATATAAAATAATGCAAAATTAAAGCAAATCGGGGTGCGTTGAGCCCCCAGATTATCCGTGGCAATTAAATTGACAGAGACATCAATTTAGTTGGTGAGAGGCTTGGCCTCCCTCTCTCGTGCTTCAAGGACACGCATGCGCGCGCGCACACATATATATATTATTTTTTTGTGGGATGAGGATGGAGATTTCTAGGTTAAGTACATTTTCATGAGCATGTTCATTTTCTGTTATTGTTTGTGAGCTAAGAATTTTTTTATTTAAAATTAAGTCGCCATTTGTAATCCTAGTTGCTATCACAAGAGATTCGAATATGAGCTCAGGTGTTAGTTTTTTGAAAGGTGTTGCTTCGAAGAAATGCAATTTGATTCGCGTTTCCTGACAAGGAGATGCCCAGAGTCGATGTGTTTATTCCAAGCAATCTAGTGTATGTTTTTCTTCTTTCTTTTTTCCCTTTAAATTGCAAATGGAATAAAAATTTTCTTAAAAGCCCAAGTTTAATTAAACCTCTTGCTAATGCATGTACATGAGAATAGAAAAAGAAAATAAATTAACATGACGATAAGACACCCACTTAGTTTATATACCCACGTTCGCAATCATGTTCCATAATGGTTAGATTAACCTAATATATGTTAACCTTAATCTACTTTCAATTGTACTTTCTTTTGTAAAGTCCACAAGCTTTAATTTGTTGATGCAACTAATCAACGACCCACAGCGGCGGCCTTGATGATGCACCCCTCTCCCGAACAATCACCGGCAAGCCACCGCTCATGGTGGCGGTGAGACCTGGAGAAAACCGGGCTTGTTGGGCCGTGCCCACGACTCGGACATCGAACCTTCGCACCAACGCGAGTGCCACGCTCTTCATCTCCACCACCGCCATCTCCTTGCCTAAACAAGCCCGAGGGCCGGCCTGGAACACCGGGTACTTGTACAGGCTCTCCGGACGAAACACCCCTTCCTGCAGCCACCTCTCGGGCCGAAACTCGAGGCAATCGGGGCCCCATATCCGCTCCATCCGGCCCATGGCATACGGGTGGTACGTGACCCGGGTCCCGCCTCCAACGACCGTCCCGTCCGGCAGCACGTCGCCCGCCGACGCAAACTTGGAATCGAACTGCACGGGCGGGAACAGGCGCATGCTCTCGTGAACAGCCGCATGCAGGTAGTGCATGCGCTGCATCTGCTCGTAGCTTGCCAGCACATCCCCGGTGGAGCCGTCCATGACCAGGTCCGACTCCTCCCGAATCAACCTCTCCACCTTCGGGTTCCGCGACAGCAGCCAGAAGAACCCGGTCAGGGCTGAGGCGACCGTGTCGCGGCCTGCCAGGAGGAAGCTGATCACAATGTCGCGGAGGTAAACGTCGTCGTCCACTATGCCCATGAACCGGGACAGGAGGTCGTTGCGGGTCGCGAACGACCCGAGCCTCCGCCTCTGCCTAATCACCTCCTCGGCGAGGGCGTTGACCAGTTTGACCGCGCCCCTCAGCCTCCGCTCGCTCCCCACGTTGAGCAGGCGCTTGGCCTTCCAGACCACGTGCGACACGTGAGCCGCGCGCTCGGCTGACAGCCTCGATGCGAGGTCGAAGGCCAGAGCGAAGCTCGAGATGGGGAGGGAGAGCTGGAGACAACCCGGGTCGAGCCCGAACGAGAACTTGCAAATGCTGTCGAACGAGAACCTCCGAAGCACGTCTTGCAAATCCACGACGCCACGATCCATTCTCGACATCAGGAGAGGGACGAGCCTGGTTTCGATCTCGCCTCTCACGATGTCAAACGCGTAGGCACGCACCGACATGCTCCCGAGCTCGAGGGCCGCCATCTTCCGCTGGAACCGCCATGAGTCGCCGTCGGCGTTGAAGATGCCCCGGCCGAGAAGGTCGCCCAGGATGGCGTTGAAGGGCTTGCCCTTGGGGTAGTTGTCGAACCGCGTCCGGAGGATGTGCTCAACGTTGCCCGGGTTCGCGGTGATCGTGTTGCGGAGGACGTGGACGTGGATGGTGCCGGTGGGGGAGTTCTGGAGGAGGTGGGTGTACCAGTCGCAGAGGTTGTCGAACTGGGACGACCAGCTGGAGGAGAGGTAGCTCGTGCAGACGTCGCAGCTGCAGAGCGGCGCTTGGAGCGATCTCAACAAGTAGAGCGAGAGAGAGAGGAGGGCGAAGGCGAAGAAGCAGAAGCAGACTGTGGAGTGCATGGGCGTGTCTAACCACAGTGAAAGTAAACGCTCCATTGATAAACAACTTGGGACGAGAGAGAGGGAGAGAGATGAGACTGATGTGAGAGACTGAGGGAGGAGAAGAATGGAGGCATTAAATACTGTAATGCTCTTGGGATCAACTGGTGGTGCAGAGACATGGTGGGGGAACCCTCGTCATCATACTTATAATAATACCGGCTTTAAATCGACAGTGAGAGTGATTTTAAAAGAGGGCTTTGGGACAGTTTTCGGATTACTAGGAGAGAAACAACATATTGTAACATGCTCTTTTTCTTTCATATTCATTGAGTATATATCGCAAATAGGCACATGCAGCCCAACTAGTAAAAGGATTGGGAGGTGGAGACGCTAGTACCATAGGTGCAGGGTTCGACTCACGCGCTAGTGGGAAACCTGGTCATCATGCTTATAATAATGCCAGCTTTAAAGTCACATTTATCACCGCTCAGTTTGACTTTCATAATTTGGATTGTGGCTCGAATTATCAAATTGAAGGTGGGTTTTGCATAAAACGAGATTACATAAGCCGTGAGCCGTATAAAAATCTATCACTAATTATCTAGGTAGCTGGTCGACTTTTTAAATAGATATTAGTTTCATAGATCCTGTTGGCTCCGATTCTTTTGGCAAAATATTACTTATTGACTATATCGTAAAAAATCAAAGAAGCATTTGTATGTGATTACAAGACCATGAATATCCACGCCCTTTGGTCTTCAAGTCAAATTCCAATCGTTAAAAGGTAAAAGTTAACATTTACTTGTCACCCGTGTTAAGTATGCTTTGATAAGCTAAAGAAAGTAAAGATGTAAAGGGTGGCATGATCCATCAGAGTAGGTACTCCGTAAACGTAACCATAGGATTTTCATACGTGCGGTCAGAATATTCGATTTGAACTGTTATTGCTCAACATCCCGACCACGGGGAACTGTCCAAAAAGTTATATACCTATTGTATGATGGCTAATTCAATCTTAAACATTTCAATTGTACCAATTTAGTCCTAAATATTTTGACAACTTGCTAAATTAATTTTAAACCTTTCAATTGTTCTCATTTAATCCTAAACATTTTGATGATTTATCAATTTAATCCTTAATATTTTAACAATTTTCCAATTTTGATCAAGTATCACTAATGTGGCACTCTAGTTAGTGTCACCGTCCTACGCGACACGGCCGGCGCCAACGTGGATTTCTTGAAATCGAAGAGCGACAGAGAGATTTGAATTTACGATTAGAAAATTCGAGAGCGAGTCTTATCCAATTCGATCGACCACTTCAATGGTGCTTTTTTTTTCCCTTCGCTTTTCGAAGCGTTATAATGCTTTTCGAAGCATTGCCAACTCGATAGACGTGGAGTTATTACAGAAGGGTACGAACAACGCGAGCAAAGAATTTAAGCAGCACACGCCGCGTGGGCTGATGAAGGAACGAATGAAGTTGAAGCACGCGATTCAAGGCAGCCGTCGCACACGTGCTTCAATCCGGTCGGGCACATTAAACCGTCGCTGTATGTAAGATCTTCTTCTCTCTTCCTAATGTCGGCTCTAGTGTCGCGTTGGTGGCTGCCACATTGCAGCGCTCCGAAGACACAGATAAGCTGGTTTTCGATTATCTTTCTTATCAATTGAAAGAAATTGATCTCCCATATTGATCTTTAGAGTATTTAGAAAAATCCAAAAAAACAATAGTAAATCAAATCACTAAACCTTTCTTAATTTCCGTACGATGCGGAGGTCAAATTACTTTGCACTGTGGTATACATTTGCTTGTTGTAGCATCGAGCTGGAAGCCGATTCCGTAACCATGTCCAAGATCTTCCATCCCCATTTGCTCTCCACACGGTGCCTCAATCGTTCTTGATCATTAATGCATTGAGTGATAAATTCCGGAAGTAGCTCTTTTTTTAATACGGATCAAAGGCTGAGATTTATTTATTTATTTATTTTTTGAATTGGGAGCACAAGGAGTTTGTTGAAACCTATGCAAACAATTTCGTGTATATGTGAATGATTTGCAACTCGAGTCCAACCCTATTCAACGCTTCTTCTCGTGACGAAGATTATTTCTATTATTTACCATGAACGCCACTTCTTATGAATCTTCTAATTGGTAAAGTTCACTAATGCTAAGAGTCGTGAAAATTTGATGGTAAACGGTAGGAAATAAAGAACAGCTTTCAATTTTTTTTTCATGTTATTTATTTTTTATGCATGAGAAATTTTTGTTATGAAAGATGGGTCAATTTACTAGTTCCGCATTGAAAAGATTCGGATCCAAATCAAGATCCGGTGGACAATAAAATAACTTGCTTGAAATACTCGTGCCTTTAGTATCTATTGACTTTTGAGGTGGAAAAAGTGAGAGTAGAATCTTGCGGTGGGCCAGTGATCCAACCGCTGGCATTAAAACCAGTTTCTAAATGAAGTTAATTTACTTTAGTCATCACACCCAACTTTACCTTTTCCACCCATCTACATGCCTATTTTACTCCATATTAAATATCACGATGAAAAAAATGATTAACTCATATGGAAAATCATACAAATAGCCTCTAAACTTTGGCTTAGAGTGTAGTGTCATTATTGGACTTTTAAGTCGTTTAATGTGATCATTGAACTATTCTTATATGTTCAATTTTGTTCATTATCTTTTAATTTGTTAAATTTAGTCCCTCAATTTTTCATAAAAGGTCAAATCAATCCTTTGAAACAATTCACAAGTTTTCCTAATTGCACTATGTCCGGACTTTAGAAAAAAGAAATTCAATCCGAGACAACAAAAGATATGTTTTTTTTTTTGGTTACCTTTTCACATTTTATCTTTATAAATAGGGAAAAAGTCATATAAAAAAAACCCCCAAAATATGCCCACAGTGACACATTAACTCTGAACCTTTTTTTGTGACATAAAAATTTCAAACTTTGCCTACTATGACATATTTACTGTAAATTTTTTCTTATGACATAAAAAACCATCAAACTTGTACCGATATGACACATTTACCCTCCAAGTTTTTTTTTTGTATACCCTCCTTCAAGATTTCATCATATGATTTTTCAACTAGAACAACCTCGTTTTTATTCACATGAGCACAATATCAACACTATTTGCTTTCTAGTATCCATGTAGGTAGATTTTCATTAACAGAATTTTGATGGAGGGTGAATGTGTCACACCCACATGTACAAATTTGAGATTTTTGGTGTCACAAAAAGAATTTATGATAAATGTATCATAGTGAGCATAATTTAGGATTTTTTGTGACTTTGATTCTTATAAATAATGGTATAGTTCCAGTTAAGTGTATATAACCTCATTTAGAATTATAATCGTGTCATATATCTATGTATATGCTTGTTTGAGCCAATTATATATGTCTCTAGCTTTGTTCATTTCTATAACATCAAAGCTACCACCATGTCGTATAGGGATGCTCGCATGCTATTCCCCAAAGGATTGCATGTGCATACCCTTAAATGATGGAAAGAATCTCTTGAATGTGCCCTAGCCAACCAACAAAGAAAACTACTCCTTAAAGTAATCACCATTCACCAACCGTTTGATGGAATCTCAACCATAAAACGGTTGAGTTCAATTGACTTTATGGAGATGCCGCCGTCTGTTTGTTTACACAGAAACATATTCATACGAAGCTATCCGGCCCGCATGTTCCGACGGCATCTGTGCTTTGTTTGTGCAAGGATTCATAGCTAACCCGATGGCATATGATCAAATTAGTTCTGATCCCACGTGGTGGGTCTTTCTCTTGATTTGTCTCTTAGCCCGCCGAACGATCACATGATGCCGACACCTCTGACGGCCCCGTGCGCATGCGCGCTTGTAATATATTCAGTCTTAGTGAGTGATTACGCCAGAGTGTGCGTCATGTGTAGAGTGAGTGGTTGGTACCGTGGAAATGTGGCTGGGATCGAGCTCATGTGCAGATCTCAGGGGCAACCTTTGTGCCGATTCTCGTTTATATGGGGAGGATGTTGTTAGGATACACGTGTGAGTTGTGTTAGAGAAGTTCCATATCAAAAAATTGATGTGGTATTGAGCGGTTAATATATCTTAATTGGCTCATAACTCACTAGCTTAAACTTTTGAGTGAAGGTATGTTAACGAACTCGGATTTGGGCTTCCTCTTGACGATCTCCCTAGATGAAGGTATCAAACTTCTGCTGCGTGCTTCCAAAAAATGATATCAAAGCCAATGGTTGATTGGTGGGCTCCCAACAGACCTAACATTAAGGTCACACGTGAGAGGATGTTGAGCGATTAATATATCCTTGTTAACCCATTACTTATTGACTTAAACTTTTGAATGAAGTTAAATCTAACTAGATATGTTGACGGGCTTAGACTTAAACTCTCTCTTGGCGATCTCTTCTAGGTGAAGATATCAGACTTCTACTATGTGAGCCCAACAGATGTGTACATCACAACGAAGAATCACGAACGCGTGCGAGAGGGTTGATAGCGATCAATTTGTCCATCGGACTTTGATGGCATAGTCTGCTAGCGTCGCTCTCTGCTTAGCCGTCGAAGTATAAAATGCGATGCGCCAAGAGTAATCGATTTTATACATTGAGATTACAACCATACTCATATGTCAATCGGCTAATGCCTGCCACGACGAAATTTTATTTTCCTTACCGCAGAATTCTATCGTTCCTTGTTAATCATCTATACGTTCTTTAGCTTGTCTACAGTCTCCGAACCACTTTAGCTCCTGTAGTTCTCGAATGCGATAGCTTGTCAGTTGTTGAAGTGCTTGTCTGGAGATGCACAAGCCTCGTGGGACGTGGAGCATCTTATTGCCGAATCCAGAAGTTTAATGGGCCAATTTCAAAAGATAATAGTAGCCCATGGCCTAAGAGTAACCAACCAAGTTCCGGGTTGAATCGTCAAGGCCCGGTGATCTCAGGCACTTCCTTGTAATGGGATTTTAATTTTTAATACTTCTTTAACATTATGGACCTCTCATGCTCAGAAGTCTATTATACTTGTTCATCGTATGTTACTTGAAGTAATGGAAAGACTTTAGCAAAAAACCATCATAGTTATAGTGCAAAATCTTCTATCAACTGCCATGGAGAAAACACGTCAAGTAGAGCGTCCACGATCTGATCATTTGGAGATATTTTCCTCAATTTGTCATATCATCTTCTATAATTACGTTTGAAGTTAAACACAAACATAACCACTTGAGCTAAATAAAAGCTGAATAAAAAACTATTCGAGAGAAAAATCTTCGATTATCAAAAAAGGTTGGTAATTTCATGAAAGTATCGGTGATTTACTAACAAGTAATCGGACAATCAGGTGATGAATATGAATATAATTGCTTTTTGTTTTTATTGGAACGGAAGAATCGTCCTTTTTCATCAAGAAAAGCTCCTGTTATTCATCCAGAAATATGGACTTTTGTATGGAATCGCCTACTATTCAAAATCTTGAAGGTAGTAGTACTCAATGCCATTTATCACCATAAGGCTAAGCCAGAGGACGAGTGACTAAGCTTAAATACCCCTGCAAATCATTGCATGGACGAGTGATATATTCTTTTTCCATACCATCGATCTTATAGGATCTTGTGAGAGATATATACACAACACGATCCAATGGATTAATGGGTATTTTAAATTTGTTTATATAGATATATTTATATTTAGTGTGTGTGTGTGTGTGTGTACAAGAAGATTTATATTTTTTGGTCAAGAAGATTTTATTTTTATTTTTATTTTCTCAGAAATACAAGAAGATTTAAACCCAGAAATAAGCGAGAACATAGTACAACATTGAGTACATTTTGGTGGATGATTCGCTGATCTTGGACAGCTACGTACAAATGGACACTACCGTAGATGATGAACCACACAAGAAATCGCTTCACGAAACAACATTATGCGTAAAAATTTTCAAAATGCGAGGCTCGAATGAATCGGGGACAACATGTCGAACGACGTCGGTTCGGGAAGAATCATTTGAAGACGTATTTAACAATTCCAGGCATGTGAGTATTCATGACGTAGTCTTCCCAGTCTATATACTTGGGGTCAAAGTAAAATTGGTCAGTCTCTACGCTTCCACTTTCTCTTGCTGCTGCTCGCAACTTCTCCGTGTTCGTATCGTCGAAGCTGCACAGAAACCAGAAACAATATATATATATATATATAAAAGACAAAATTGGGTAATGAATTAGATTTCTCGTACCAAAATAAATAATTGGATCTGTAGAAAAAAATTATGTATAAGAACGTACATGCCCTTGAAGAATAAATAAGGTCTATAAAGTTCTACGAGTCGCATCACGAAGTTGACCTTCCTGTTGAGATCGCTGCATGTGCCATTCAAAGAATGGCAGAATGCCGTATTTACCAATTCCAATCCCTGTTAATAGATTTCAAGAAGGAAAAAAAAAATTTGTAAAATTTAGATGAGGAGATCAAAGGTAAATATGTTTCTAATTAGTCTCTCGATTGAGGTGAGGCAACGGCTTAAAGTTATCTAATTAATGAAGAAATTTACCTTTAACCACATGAGGTAGCGAATGGCCATGTATCTGTGGAAGCTAGCCATGCTCTTTAGCACAGTGATCTTGCCGACTTTGATGGGCTTCCCGTTCTTGTTCCTCCATGGGTTCTGGGTGAAGTAACGTAACCCGTAGTCCTGAAGGCTCGAGTATCGTATTGGATTACTGGCCGACGACCCCACCTGATAAATCGCGTCGGCAGACGGTTGATTTGCATGTGCCACCATCGCCACCATCATCGAGTTCACCACCATGTCTGCCGGTATCTGCAAGGCCATTCGATCAATATTTTACCTATAAATTAGTCTTTGAGACAAGAACGTCGCCACCCTATGAGGAGTACGAGGTTCAGATGCCAAGGGGACAACTCACAATCACTTGATGAAACAGTTCAAATCCGGTCAAGTTTAAGATTAATCTTGTTTTTTTTTTCCTTCAAAAAGTCAATGCTTTTTATTTTTATTTTGTTTCTGCATTTGAAAGCAAAACTCTTGTGCTTATACAGTCGAGTCTTTATGTGCGGTGTCCGTGACCGTAACATCAACCGAGTCCTCATCTCTTTTCATGAAATCGTGGGCCTGGAAGGTCCGTCCTCGTGAGTTTCCCATCTAATTAAGTCAAAGTCCTAGTCGAGTTAGGTCCATTAAGGAAACTCGTATTCACAATTTCACTTAATCGCTGTGTATCTTCAAAGTCACATCGACACGTCATGTCGTCCGTGTCGACTCCTATAAATCTCTCTTCTCTAAATTTCCGAGTGCATTCGAACAACATTCAGTTTGTGTTCGAACAGCAAATATCAAATTAGCATCCACAGGTACAAACCTAGGACACGACATGTGCAACAGAAATTGGCGAAATCGAACAATTGATCTCATGACTCACCGTGTCCACGACCCCATTGATGTCGCCGAGGAAGCACGTCAATTTCCCGGTGGCATAGCCCACGGCGAGGCTGTCCACGGTTCTGCAACCAAAAGTCAATTTCCCAGTGGCATAGCACGTCAATATTTACGCTAATCGTGACGATTAAGTGGGAAATTAAGTTTAAACCTGACTCCTTCGGCCCAACCAGGGAAGGGTTCTTTGTAAGTGCTGGTGACGATGGTTGGGCGGATGATGACTGCGGACATATCCTCCTTCAGTTCCCCCACCAGCATCTCTCCCATTGCCTTTGTGAATACGTACGTGTTTGGCCATCCATATACATTCGCCCTGCAGCACACAACCCCCCACCAAGAAAAGAGAAAACAAATTAATGAAATCAGAAAGAGTCGCCATCACGGGTTAGATAAAAAATCGATCGGTTTCCGATACATCGATCTTAAAAGGTTTAAAGCCTAGCGCGTCGAGTGGTTGAAACTTGAAATCAATTCTAGCAACCTTGTTATGAATTTCGCTAAATTTCTGTGGTCATCGTTGAAATTTATCCTGTCAATTTTGCTTTGGAGAAGCTCGTCTTGACGACTGTCGACTCGCCTCAAGTTTTTGAGTCTTTGGAGAGTCCCTAAAGTTAGCTACTGAGAAAATGTCTTCTAGATGAATTGATTGAAATTATAAGGAAGATTTGTGAATGGAAAACAAAGCAAGTTGTCACGTTAAAAAGCAGCAACGCTATCTTCACCAACTAGTGTGCAAGTTTTAATTATCAATCAAGCAGCAATAATTGGCAAGAGTGCGACCATTCATCCCAAGGAATGAAACCCTAATATTTGTATCAACGCGTCTCTGATGAAAGTATTTTTTTTGTCTCTTTATTTCCCCTAAATTTTAGGAAAATTACCCAATCAGTTATGAACTTATTGTACGAATGCCAAGTCAGCTCTAAATTTCCAATTTTATCAATTTAATCCTAAAACTTTGCGTGAAATTCTAATGTAATCTTTTCGGCCAATTTTTGCTAGAATACGCTGACATAGCAGTTTGCCACATAAGGTGGCTGGTGATAACTGGACCACTAAATCAACAATTTCCTGTGAAAATTTACCCAAATGACTATATTGAAATTTCATACAAAAGTTTAGGACGAAATTGAAAAAAATGAAAAGTTTAGGAGCATCCGGATAACAAATTTAAAATTGATTGGGTAATTTTCTCCGGTTCATGGCTAAGGGCTAAGAAGACCCGGCAATAGAAACCGTAGTATCGCATTGTGTAAAATTCTCTCCTTTTTGTTGTGGAGATAGGAATTAACAAACCTTTTGATGCCCAACTCCTTCATAGCCACTCTAGTTTCCTTCTCAGAAGCTCCCTCTCTTCTCAATTCATCCAACTTTTCCTCCACGATTCTCTTCTCCGCATCAATGTCCAGCCCGGAAACCCCATTCAGCGTCTCTCCCATCCGGTATGGACTCTCCTTTATAAGACCTGCCCTTTCGCCGGCAACGTAAGCTGTGATCGAAATAGGCAAGAACGGTCTCGTATCAGGTACATCCGCTAAAACCGCGACATTAGCTCATGATGCTATGTAATAGAATGGACCGAGTCAATCACAATAGACAAAGTGTAATGTGCTTATTTCATGCCGCTTTTGTTCCGGCCCATCGATATTCGTTACCGGACAAAAAAAATTATTAGAAAGCATAAAAAGAGGATGCAAGAGTGATTGATATGCTTACATGTTGAGACATGGACAAGGACCATCAGCTGGGAGCATTTCTTGGCAAAGTCTGTCACATACTTTGCTCCATACGTATTGACACCCAGGGCGACATCGTATCTATATACACACATGAAATCGAGTTAATTTGTTCGAAAAACAAGTCGTACTAACAACAGAAAATAAAGATTCGACCGAGTAATTAGTATCACGCGATTAATCGAGTCGAACCTTTCATCAAAGTTGGTGGTCGCGGCTAAATTGACAATCACATCGATTTGAGCCCACATCTGCTCTCTCAAATCCGAGTCCATCACGCCCAAGTCCTCACAAGTGATGTCCCCAGGAACAACAGTCACCTTCTCTGATATCAGTGAACTGAAGTTTGGACCATATTTTTCCTTAACCACTCTGAACAAGTCCTTCCCAAACACCTAAAGTCAACATGCATATGAACATGGGAAATTCAAATATAATCTAAAGATTAACACTTGAAGATATATATATACACACACACACTTGAAGAGAGAGATATACACACACACACACACAACAATCCTCATCCATACCAATTTAAAAAGACATTGGGTCATGGTCACCTTCCCTGGTCTGGCCAACAAGAATATTTTCTTTCTTTAATTAATTTCATTGTTCTTGTTCGGTGTTACCTCAGTGTGGAGACGCTGTGTGGCTGACTTTGCGTCCGCAGCTCTTAAGAGAAGATAGAGCTTCTTCACATTTGGCTGAACCCTCAGGACCTTCTCCACAAATACTGCACATCCCCGAAACACAAACGAAACCGTAGTTACATCAAGAATCAAATCAACACCAAATTTGAGAGAGAGAGAGAGAGAGAGACTTTTGGCAAGAAACCCAGCAGCACCGGTGACCAAGATGGTCCTGTTTTCAAGAAACTGAAGCACGCTGTCCAACTTCATTGGTGAGAGATGAATTCGTGGACTGTGTTGTTTTATGTGAGAGAGAGAGAGAGAAGGTTTCGGCCTCGGTTTCACTCGGGAGGAAACCAGACAGCAACCCAAAAAAATGTTTGGTCCAAAGCAACACGGCCTTGCAGTCTCTATATAAATCGTTCCGGAAAAGGGCGGGTCGAAAACGATGTTGGAGTGCACGCCATCCGTATCTCATTTTGGTTTTTCTGCGATTTCTTTTTCTTCGTCTGGTTGAACGTCTCATTCTTCACTTCCCCTCAACGCGAGCAAACATCGCGGTCCATCACTTGCGGCTCTTCTCATTTATTTATCCATTTGTCCTTCGACCATCTTTCTTCTGATTCGTCGTTCACGCAAGTGTGGGCGATATCTGCTCAACTGCATGCATTTCTTTAATGGGTACCCAGTCAGTAAATCTTCCTAACCACACATTTGATATTACTACATAACCTAAGATGATGCTGGATCTTCCAAACCACACAGCACTACATAACCTAAAACGCTGCTATCTTGTGGGAAATTGGAAAAACGAAAATTGGGTTCACACTGCACACCACTGCACAGTGGAGTGAGCAGTTTGGAATCTTGATTTCAGGAGAGTGTCGGTGACTGGTCTGGAAATAAAATAAAGAAGAGATTATGTCTTTTTCGGACCAGTGCTTGTGGGTGTTTGGAGCTCATTGGTTAGCTAAATCTTATTATATATTCTGATGTGCCAATATATCTTAAATGTGCTTTTTGACACTTTCATCGGATGCCCGCCTTTTCCCACTGCCTTTCTAAAGAATTTCTCAACCGCCCATCGATGTGGAGTTGGACACACTGATTTAAGTTATGACCCCTCAAAAGATATGTGAATCTGATGGTGAGTAACCATGATATTCATGTATTTTATGAAATCAGAGCCCATATTAGATGGAGAATATCAGGAGCTTATATTTCATGCATGCGCTACAATCGTTTAGATTCGTCGTTAATTGTGGTTATTGAGGATCAACTTGGGTGAACGATGTTGGATCTTTGAATTACAATTCTTGATCATACATATCAGAAAGCTTTGAGAAAGGTGTATTCGGTTGGATTATTGTAGAGTAAAGACAAGGAGAGTGGTGCAAGTACGATGACGAATGAACGGTTGTCATTGCTTTACTCTCTTTTATTTTGGATGGTCGAAGGACGCTTTTATTACTTGTCCCAACTATTTCTTGAACTTCAGTCTATAAAAATGGCCAACTTATGGTCGTCCCCATCACCTTAACTTGAAGGTCAAACGATCTCTTTATTGTATACTTGAAGCAGTTCGGTCCTCTCTTAACGCTTCACAAAAGTTGGGAAGCTCTTCTTTTCATTTCATTTCTTTTCTTTTCTTTTTTAATAATAGGGACTATCCACTTTTCTCAATTTACAAGGGATTATAGGGTCCTTAATTATTCTCCTAGCAAATGAAATCTCGCGTTGGAAGAGGTTGCCATATACTTGTTCTCGTAGCATTGTGTGATTCCGTAGATTTGAAGCTAGAAACTAGGGGCATACATGTTAATCGAACCGAGTAGAAGATTATATAGAGATCGGTTCTCTTGGGAGACCATGTCGAAACTTGTGCTGCGAATCGAAGCCATTTTGTGGAAAGAAAGTGTGATTTAACGTTCATATGTTAGGATACTCCCCTCAAGCGTAAACTGAGATTTGGCCTGATTCAAGAAGCATAGAAGGGATCTCAAACGATTGGAACGTAGGGATGGCCCCTGCATTGTAACAATGTAGAATGTTTGACCCAAGTAAAGAGTTCGTATTCGATTCTCGTAACGTAGTAGCCCTTGATTTCTCGCACGTATCACTTCGCAACTTTAATTCCCATTTGGCCGTCTTCTGTCTGATGATGGCCACAGATGGATTAATAAAGGCTCAGCCACACATTGAGATGCGTACGGATAGCAACTCGCGACCGTAGATCCATTGATCAATTCGTTGCTGCTCGAAGAACTTACATGTGCCTGCCAGATAAGGTCTTCAATGCAATCCGCTGTCGCCAAAAGGGCGTGAGGACGACATCGCAGTTTGTTCATCTCTGGTGGAATTTCAGTTCAACACAACATTTCATCAGACTAAATCATTTTAGAAATTGCATTAGGTGACCAATCATTTTTGGGGTTTTGGTTAGAGACAGCTGCCCCATATGCTTGCTTACCTTTACAACACCCCATAACCCTACTTCCTACAACTTGATTCATCTATATCTTCTCGCAATGGCCATAAATTTCTTAATACTAGACTGTGTCGTACACTGCTTTTTGGCATCAAACTTCTGTTTATGTCCAAAAGATCTTGTTAGCCAGAAGCATCAAAGCTGGTTTTGTTCTATTGTGAAAGGACCTTCTACAAGGTCCTTTAGGTCACTTCCTTCCGTTATAAGAGGGGTAGTAAAGTATGATTAAATCCTGTATTTAAGGGGGCATACTTGAAGGGAAGAAGCCAAATTGTGCCATCGTTACATGCTTGAGGGAAGCTCGTTCAAGCTAATCAAGGGGCTGGTAGATGCTTGCCGAGAAAGGGTAGTGGACAATTCAAAGTTAGAGAAAAGGACCTGTGTTTAGTAGTTGGAGAAAGGGTAAGGAACAAGTGATCCAAATTGCAAGCCACGATGCAAAAGTTCCCGCGCCTTTCTCAATTAATCAAGAAAATTAGCAGAAATTGAAATGAGGAATCATGCTTAATTCTCAGAAAACGAAGAGAACACAAGCTATGTTGGAGTCCACACGAGATCTATTGAGACTTGGATATGACAAGGAAGATTTATCGTTCGATGCGTCGTGCTAATTGGTATTCATCGTTACCTTGAAACCCATGTTTTTTTTTTTTTTTTCTCGAAAAGGGTCTTTAAAGTTGTCACTGAGCATCTCTTGCCTTCTGAACCAGTGCAATTTCATGGAATGATTATGCCTTCTTTTTCCCTCTATGTCTCTCAAATTTGGCATAGGTGGTTCGTGTGCTTGATAACAATCATTCTATCAATCCTTGGTGCACATGCAACCCGCTTTGATCTTTGTGATCTTGTAACCTTAGTCAATTCGCCGACCTATAACTAGGTCAGACACAAGGACCCCGTCACTAAAGTGCCACGATTAGTATTCCAATCTGATGATATGTCCAAAGCAACTCTTTATTTTTGCTTATAATCTGGTGGCTAGACGCAGTCCAATGTGTTTAGCACCGAAAGCAAAATTTGGTCCGGCCAAGTCAAAGAAAGATACGTTTCATCTCATTCAAAATTCTTGCCTCTGCAATTATTGGTTCATGGAGCTTGAAGCCAGCTAAAAACCCCTTCAAGATAAGCAACTTGGTTGCCACCACAATAGGACAGGGAGGATGCATCTTGAGTGCCGTACTCTTCCTAATCCCCACCAGCCACGACGTCCTCGAGAGATCAATTCACGGTTGTATCCCGTCGTACTCATATACATTTTGCCGTAATGCATACACATAATGGCACGACACATGAACTTTCGGAAAGATTTTCAATGAACTATTGAATTTATTTATTTCTCTCCGGAAACTCTCGAAATTTTCTTTTTCGGTCAATACCCAATCGATTCGAAGAGATTCATTGCCCACGGATAATTCCAACTACGCGAAGAAAACCAAGATAACGGAGCACCAAACTCTCCTTCTCAAACATGCAAAAATAGGACATTGAAAACACTGTTCAACAATTGCATTCTAGGGAATCAACGAAAGACCTGGGAAAGTCATGCCTGAATAGAAAAATCTGATGAATTGGAATTAGGTACTGTTTTGGATTTCGAAGACTGTAAGTAATTCTCCAGAAAAATAAGCAAGCAAGTCTTTGTTTCACCTGCAATGGTTCGAAACAGGGTAGGTCTTCCCAGGGAGTTGGAATGGGATTCAAAGGAGCTTCAGATCTATGATCGAGCTGCTACGGCCAAAAGAAAAAACTCTACAATCAGTAACCCTATAATAATCGAAGTGTTCATGTCCAAAACAGCTTGCTACAATTGTTACAAGGGAAGCATGAATCATCTCTAATGCTGAATCTATCGACAACGAGAAGGACCGAGAAACTAAATGATGTACAACAAGCTAAGAATTCCAATTGCTATCTGTGATGGAAAGAAAATCTGAAAGGCAACCGCGCTTTAACATCTCTCAAAGCAATTGCGCGAAATGAGATATCCTGTTTGATACCCCAAAGCACTCCAAAAACTTGAAGCTCATAAGTAAGCTACATCCTGGTACAAAGACAAGCAAGGTTCATTAGCATATTCTACATGCCACTCGTGAGGGAAGCATCTCTTCTTCGGTAATTGAAGACGGTAAGTTGGTTCTACAGGTGGGTTCAGTTGAGGTCGAGACATGATGGTATTCAAGAACCTGTATCTTTTGGTAGATCGATCTCTTCAACATGTTCGGTTGCTGGAGGATCTCTGTTCAATGAATCTATTTCTGCTGGAGGTGGAATCTCTTGATCCATTGCTAACACATGGGAATTAACTTGTTCCAAGGCCTTCGAGGCAGATTCTGCTTGATTTATGTCCAGCGTGATGGAACTAAACCGATCCTTTGCCTGCAGGCAAGTCTCCAGAATGACTGAATTAACTTGATCTTTTGCCTGCAAGAGTGGATCCACTTGGTTCTTCTCATTTGTTGATGGAAGCTCAGGTGATGGAGAATCAGGATCTTTTCGGTCCGAAACAGTTTCTTTTTTGTCCAATAAAGTCTCAATGCTCTCATATTCAGATAGAAGATCCATAAACTCGTTGAGTAATCGTTGAACTTTCCTATTTGATGCCATTGCTGGGAGAATGTCATCCCGCAGAAGTTTGTGCTTCTCAATTCCCTGCAAAGAAGAAAACAAGCATTTGTTACCTTCCAGAGACTAAAAAACTGCAATATAATTCAGAGGAAAATGCAGACTCCCATCCACAATGAGATGAGGCCAATGGCCTTGCTCTGAGCAACACAAACCAGGAGGAATTCTCGGTGAATGCAATTAGCAAGTCCATTCCATCGTTAAATCAACTCAGTTAGCAATACGATAATAAGACAAAATGCTGGAGCCTTCTCACAGCCAAGATCTAAAGCAAGATACTGCCATTTCTGGCGACTACTGAAAAGTTGATCGAACATCATATTACAAAATGAATTGAGGACCTTAGAGGCTACCGGTGGTTCCCAGTGTATTTTTCACCATCAGAGGTCCTTGTGGGACTGGCGAAAGGATTTCAACTCAAAACCAAAACTAAGACAATGTGCTTGGAAGAAGGGACAAACAATCAGAATTATACATTGAGATAACTGAAAAGTGCAGAAGTCCTCACAAGTACAAAAGGATCCCAAGCAGCAGTCTTGGAATCTGAAGGGGTAGCATTAGCCATCCCAGTAGGAGGTCCAAGAAAACTTTCACAAACTTCTCGTAGTCTCGATTCATCTGCTTCCCTGCAATCAATAGATGATACTGCGCTCATTAATATGCTAAGGAACTGATACTCTTTTCCTGCTTCAAACAATTTCTGCATACTAAAGAGCACACATCATGGTAATGATAAAGTATATAACAGGAAATGGATCTTGAAGCAAATAAATTTGTAGTTTCTAAAGTCTAAACAACTAGAGTTATTAGAAACATGACACCATAAATACATATATACCCATAAACTAAAGTACCACTCCTTGATGCCAGCCTGTTGAAAAAATCCTCAAATAATAATAAGAGGAAAAGCTGTGTCACTGATGATTCAAATAAGAACTGGTCAACATGGTTTTAGAGCTCTGCCATGTCTACAAGTACAGGCAGGCCGGAATTCCTGAAGCAGACTGGCCAGAAAACCTCAAGATGATAGAAACAAACAAATGTCACAGAAAGCACTGCAACAACCCACTAGTTGAGTTCCTGCTAACTTGAACAATCAATGATAGCCATAAGACCAGCTTAAGGGTAATTATTTAGCAATGCACAATGGAAAGAGGAGAAACCCAATCTATTCCAAGAGTTAATGGTACGGAAATACAAGAAAGTTAGAGAACAGTGAGCGTTCTCAAATTCTGAACCTAATCAGCTTTTTCACCAAGCTGCAACTCTTTCCGAATGAATTTGATTCATGCCACTGAGATACTAAAGTTTACCTTGCAGGAGCAAATCAAATAGCAATAAAACTCACCTAGGAAATGCTAAATGAAGCTTACTAATTGCCTCAGACAAAACATATGAACCAAAATCACGTTTACACCATCCACATAGGAGTATGGCTCTGATGAAGTACTGGACATGAAAGGTATTCGCTTGTGATCTAATTACAACGACTTAAAAGCCACTGGCAATAATTAGTGGACTTCAGAACAAGTGATCCCATTTGACTTACCTTGTCAAGAAACGTATGTAAGACAGAAGGCATTGGCGATACTCATTAGGTGACTCCAGCGCGAGTGCAGATGCAACCTGTGTTTCCAAATGAGCTCGTGTTTGCATGCCATCATCGGTAAACCTGCAAGAGAAGCCCCTAAAATAAGATTCTAGGCATTTAAGACTATCCATAGCACACACGTATAAGAAGACAATTTCATCAGGAGCCACTTAGTCGTGTTAAACATGGAACAAATTAACAATGATTTGTAAAAAATTCCATCAGCAGTTGTTCCATCAAAACCTCATGCACTTACGAATCAGAAAAACAAATCTACCTTTCATGACTTAAGTCAAAAAGAGTACAAACCTGCTCCAACCTGGTTTTCTGGCCATGTATTTCTTCACATCCACCTGCAGAGAAGCAAGCTCACCATTTTGGACGGAACCCAGACTCCAGGAGCTTGCAAAATTTGATGCAGGGAAGCAATCATCCGCAACCCTCAACCAACACATAAGACTCACATCAAACAGAAATGCATGGCGGGTGGCGAGAACAACTAGAGGAGAACCACACTTTGATAGCTTTGCAGATATTACTTTAATTGTCCCTGATAGCAGTGATGAAACAATTACAACCAGCCAAAGGCATATGGCTTATTAGAATAAAAGTGTGAAAAAGGCTTAACCACTTAAAAAGACGGATATTCTTCTAAGCCTAAATTTTACCTTTGTCAGACAAGCTATGATCACATGTAATGAGAGATTCCAGTGAGCCACGAAGAATACAATTCCGGTTGAACAAATCCCAAACATATAATGACCCCTTCCTTGTAACAACTAACAACTTCCAGCAGTCGTCACAGTCCACAAACGTTGGTGCAGATCCAAGCATCATTGTTGGCATTGCGCGTCTCCCGCATTTTGTGTAAACCTTCTCATAACAAACAAACAAACAAACAGAAAATTAACAATGATATATTCCTTGATCAATAAACACCTACATATATGGACAACACGATCAATTCTTCTATTGAGTTGCAATGTGCACATATTTCTAACTAGAGTTAAAAGAATTTAGAAACTATCAAGATGAAGCTCCAATTAGATCACACCCAAAAGCACAGAGGATGCAACACGCAAGACCCTCAACACCATCCATTAGCATTTTACCGTCAGGTTGAATAAGCATTATGCGAATGATGATAGAATTGGACTTTCATTCCATACAAACTATACAAAGCAAAAAAGGAACATCATAATACATATACCGTGTTGAAAGTTTTATGAAATTACAGACAGATTTAAATAGGTCAACTCAAGGGAAAAAACAGCAATTACTACCATCATCAAACTAAATTGGAAATCTCGCCACAATACCCTACACTTGAACTAACTCAGATAAAGTGAAGATAGCATTTCGATTGGAAATTCTATTGGTCTGAATAACTACGAAACATCGTGTCTTAAAGGTAACACCTGAAAAAATAAGAGAATATATAAAACCACAACCAATTGATCATTCTACTCGTAGACGCATATAATCTTCTAGTTTCTCGTTTTTTCTTCTACCTACTTCGATGATTTGGCTTCTCAACATTCTGCATATCTTTGTTTAAACAAACAACTTTTAAGAGGCTGAATTCTAAGATCAGATCATCTGCATTAAATGACATTGCTAATGCTATCTAGCACAATTTGAGTAAATACCTAACAATGAGAGAATTTGCATGACAGATGCTTGGAATGCCATGGTGTCAAAGCAAGAAGGGACTGAACAAAACTCAACAAACTATAGTTCCAGTAGCATCAGATCATGCAGAAAAGTTAGCTTGCCATTGGGACAAACTGGTAACGATCATACTCGGCAAGGAGGGCAAAGAAACCAACTCAAAAGAGTGAATATCAATTACTGCATATGCAAAACTTCATTCATGCAGTGGGCGGAAAACAACTTTAAGCTACAAGATCTCCAAGGAAAAGAAAACCGACAAAATAAATTGTCTCTCAGGCTACCTGTAAGCATCCATCCTCACACCCAACAGCCCAGAAGTTCGCATTTCCAGCCAAAACAGAGACATTTCCAGAGATCCTATCAGACCAAAGAGTTTGGGCTCCTTTCGTGCACGCAATTTCTGTTTCTTTCATCATCAGTGGATTCCCCACTCCAAGGACATCATTTACAGGACGTTCCCGCGGGCGAGATTCCAAGCACACAGGTAAGGAGTCTTCCCCTTCTTTCTTATCAAAAACCCTGATGATAAGAGTGGCACCACTGTTGGGAGATCGAGAGAGTTTTACGCTTCCCACCGGCTCCACACTAATGCTCCCATCTCTGCCAGCGGAGACTGGAACCTTCTCAATAACCAGACTATCAGTAACAGTAACTCTAGCAGTTGCTCCAGAGCGATCCTTTATACTTGAGCTTCTAACCGCTGTGCCCCCAACAGAAACTTCCCTGAAGCCATTGTCAGTTGTAACAACCGCATTATCATCCTTCTTTTGCTCAGATGAGATAAGAGGGAAATCTAGCACTTGAGACGGAGTTCCACTAGAGATATTTTGCTGCTGGCTGGGAGCTCCCACCGCTTCTGGAATTATCCTCTTTCGCCCATCAGGGCGTCTGTACTCTCTTTGCTTCACAGGGCTAGAAATACGAGCAGAAGTTGCAGATTTATTTAAGCCATCAGCATCAGCTGCTCCAGATTTCTTTACAACTTCAACTTGTGGTTCAGATGCCTTTGTTTTAGCACCCAAATCAACAGAAGGTTTGACAGTCGCTTGCTTTTGCTGGACATCTGAGGCAACCTTTTTGCTAGCAGTTTGTTTAGCAGAAGCTGCTTCAAGCAACAATTGAGCTGGGCTTTCTGCTAGGTTGGCCTGCCGACCTCTAACATCGCCGTAACGACTTCTCTTTAACTCGTCCAGTTCGTCGTCACTTAGTCTGTTCCCAATTTCTTTCGCCTCAAAATGGAACGTAGCCACTGTCCCATCCAAAGAACAGGCAAAAAGAGAATAACCATCGGGACTCCTGTCCACAAAATTTAAGTTAAAGAAGCTAAAAAGAAAAGCATGCAGCAAAAAATTCAGTGCATTTTGATATTAGGTAGCATACATATCTGACTACATGGAAGATGTTTAGCCTAACATACCATGACAAATCGACAACACTTTGGCTAAAGAAATGCTTAGCCACAAAGAGAGGGCGAGCACTCGCTGTTGTCCATACAGTTATAGTGCGATCCTGACTCCCAATTGCGATGACGTTATATGGTTGCGATTCTTTTCCTCCAGTATTTGAGTTCCCATTGGTCCAGGCAACAGGTGCACTGATCATTTCATGGTTATTAGACAAGTTTCTTCTGAACATCGAGTGATTGAACTTCACAACAATAACAGGTGCATTGTGACCCAGGAAGTCGAAAGTAGCAGACCATTCTCCTCTCTCAAGAACAGGGGCAGAATGCCTTGGCTTCTGGAAGCCGTGGGTTGTTGTTATAAAATGACCACAAGGAGACCACCCAAGCCGCCTAAAAAAGGTTGAACCAAGCTGAAAAAAAATGAAACAATCAGAACTCAGTAAAAATAAAGTAGAGAACAATAAAAACACGACATTGATATACATACAGATTTCGTCCAGTGGCCATCTGTTATGTGAGCCAGACTCCAATCGCTTGTTCGCCAAATAATAACAGTCTTATCATCCGATTGACTTGCTATGAATGAGCCAATTGGATCCCAAGCAACGCCTTTTACCAGACTAGAATGCCCCCTAAGAACAGCAGTGCATATTCCGTTGGTCATATCCCATATATGTACAGTGTTATCCAAACTTCCACTAGCTAACATCAAATCATCAGGAGACCAGTTGAGATCCACCTACTTTAAGCACACAGAAACAACTCGCAGTTAGACAAGACCTGGAGGCATCTTTAACAATTTCAAGAAACAAGCTGTCCTAATGAAAACAAAGGATGAACTCGTACATCAGATAGGATAGGATAAATTGAAAGAAAAATACTAAATATGCTGGTCGAAGAGAAACTTGACAATATCCATTGAGCAAAGTCAAATTCCGCATTAGTTAGGCCAGATGCAAAAGCAATTCCATTACCACATCTGCCGTGTGTCCTCTTAAAGTCATGACAACTTTCCAATTCTCAACATCAGGGGGTTCTCCGCTACCAAATTCAGTGGTTCCTGAACCAGGCTTTCTCTCATGGATCAAAATTACTTGATCATCAGACCCGGATGCTATGTATCGTCCATGCTTAGCCCACCTGACACAATTCACAGACCCAAAGTGATCGCGGAGGGTAGCAAGGAGCCTCTGTGTCACATCATCATGCTCGACATCCTTGCCAACAGATTTCATATTCCATATCCGGACCTACATTAAGTGGGAAAGCAAAAAAATTGTCAAGATATACATCGCAACATTCGGGAGGCTTGCAGCAACTTTACTACTCTAAAATTGCATGTTGGAACAAGCTGGCGTGCATGATAACAGAAAACAATTTCCACATGCACGACACTTTCTCATTCATGTGCACCAGCATCATCTCACATTTTGAAGTAAAATGATTCTAACAGAAAACCATAGATAACTGCATTTATTCATCAAGACACCAGAGGGCCTCACTTTTCCAATATAAGAATAATGATAATGACCAATTTTACTCGTCTCACATCATCCTATACAAGAATTACCAAACACCATGAAAACGAATAGTTGTGCACTGCACAGTGTTAGAGTATCTGACTTCCCTTCGCCGTTTTATCAACAAGGAGGCTTTGAAACACAGTCAAAACTTTTGACAGGAAAGCTTCCAAGTTGGAATTCAAGCAAACCGTAAGCTGGAAGGTGAGAGACACCTGACACTTGAGATTGACTTGGTACAGATACCTTACATTCCTTCTTTGTCTTTTTTGCAATCACAAACAGAGCAAAAAAAAATGGACTAAGACAGGATCGCATTACCTTGTGATCACCACCTCCAGTAGCAAACCTGAGCCCACCAGGCTGAACATCGATCGAGAATATCTGCATTCCCTCATGCCTCACCCAGCCCGGCTTCTCCGCAATCATCTCCGCTTCTGATCCTACTCACCTCCCTCTTGCCCCGCTAATCTCGAGAAGCCGCCCTTAAAGCACACACATTGATGGTCTCTGATAAAAACAGATGCATCTCATTTCGAGCATTACTAGGAACCCATTCAGCTCCTTAACCAACACAACCACGAACTATCTCACTCTTCCCTTGAACCCGGAAAACACTACTGGAATTAGCAATCCCGAACTGAAAAACAAATTAAGAAGTCATTCC
Organism: Metrosideros polymorpha var. glaberrima; assembly: GCA_001662345.2. Taxonomy (NCBI): domain Eukaryota; kingdom Viridiplantae; phylum Streptophyta; class Magnoliopsida; order Myrtales; family Myrtaceae; genus Metrosideros; species Metrosideros polymorpha. The sequence continues at coordinate 23,673,221 of BCNH02000002.1, read as the reverse complement.
TAAGAAAAGAAGCAAATTCGAGGTGCTCGAACGACGCAGGGAAATCCCGAATTTACCAACCACGAAGACCATCCTAAAGAACTTCAGGTCGGGGAATGAATCAAGCGTGAAACCTAGATGGGTCATCTCCAAGCTTGAAGAAGAAGAAGAAGAAAGACGAAGGCTTGGCTCGACTCCATCCTAACGGTCAAGCTACCGGAAGCTTTCGAGGTCGTAGGCTCGAACGCTAGACAGGGGAGACCCAATGAGGAGAATAAGCAGCGAAGCGAAGCAGTGGCGTGAGCATTGGACGAGGCCCAAATTGCGAATGGGGCACGCACGAGAAGATCGAAAGAGACGCCAGGGATAAGGATGGGGGGCATGTATGTACCTAGTGTTTCGCTGAGGACTTCACTTCTTCAAGCGTGGGCGCGCGTGCAAGCGCAGCTCCTCGCGAAGACAGTTTGAATTTGGAAGCTCCCTTCTTCTTCCTGGTCAATTTACAGTCACCATGGGCGAGCAAATTTACCCGAGAACGATGGGAATCAGAGGACGAAGAAGAAGACGACTGAAGAAGGTGAGGCTCTTACCAGAGAAAATCAATCTTTCACCGGGACGCATTTCGTACAAGGATGTGCACCTAGACCTAGGTTTTGTTCTTTCTTTTTATTTTCATTTATATTTTTTTAATTACCTAACAGATGCGTAAATATGAAAGCTTGAAAAATTTTCAAATAACGATTTGAAATTGACCATATTTCAAACAGAGACCTAAAGTGACCATATTAATCTCAAAGAATGGCCAGAACCTCACCAACTAGTTAAAAGCATTTTCATCGTTTTTATATTGTTTACTTTTTCTTTTCTTTTTCTCTTTTTCTCTGGTTGACCGATGAGGGCCTAGTGACCCAGATCTGAGGGTTAGCCTCGCCTATGGCCATTGGCAACCATGCTTGGGCGAGGGCGACCCTCACCAAATCTGCACAAGGGTCGCCTCGCCGGTCAGTCGAGGGACAAAAAAGAAGTAAATAACGAAAATGCTCTTAACTAACACAAGCTTTTTTTTAAGTATATGACCACTTCAGACGTTTATTTGAAATAAGACCTACTTTAAGTTCTTATTTGAAAAAATATAATTTTCCCTTTATACCTTTTGGCAACGATAAAAGGGGAAGGGAGCATCTTGCTTTTTCCTATTTTTATTTTTGTCGGTATCAAAGTGAGAGAAATAATAAACTAACCCAATAATAAGATAAAATGGAAAAGGCTAGAACTAAGGTAAAGTGCGTGTATGCTGCTTTTATCGGGTCCACCGATTGAATTCCCCATTACCAAAGAAAAGGCGAGGTTCCAATTCCATATGGAAATTAATGTAAATTGAATTAGTTAGGACCCTGATTATTCAAGGTATCAGAAAATGGTTCCATCCAATCTTGAAATGTTGGTTTTATTGATCATAAATTATTATTATTATTTTCGAGATTGGGTATTTGAGATTACGTGGGAAAAAGGAAAAGAATTTTGGGGATAATTGATGGGATGTTCTTTACGGAATAAATGGTAGAAATGGTTAGAGAAATGAGCAATAAAAGCAATTTCGGCCCATTTCTATTCCCTCTGGACCGAGAGCGGCGAGGGCCCGTCTCTAGATCTGATCATATGAGTCTGAGGGCATAAGCGAATCCACTAGCATTCTAATTGAAGGGACCGACATGGAAAAAAGTTAGGAATTTAAAGATCTAATCAACGAAAATATAGAGTTTAAAGATCTAATTGAATGTATCGCAATAATTTGGGACGATCGGTAACTTTTCTATTAAAAAAAGTGGCTAATCATTACGATCTTCAAGGAAAAATAATAAAGACAATTATAACATGAGTCCTAAAACTTGTGTCAATCCAATGCTTGAGCATTAAAACTTTCGATTTTATGCATTTGACTCCTAAATCCTGTCATCGTCCTCCACAACTCAGTGTAGCATCTTTTTTATTAATTTCTCTTTCATTTTTTGCATAAGTGGCACAAACGGTGTGGCGCCATATTAGGAAAAGGCTAAAAAAATAGTTAAAAAAATTAAAATTCAAAAACAGAGAGAGATCATCAAATGGTGAGGGTTAGAAGGGAGCGCGGCACCACCCCGACCTTTGTCGCTGGCAAGGGTTGTCGCAAAGATGGTAGCCCTCATCGGCCCAATGAGGGCCTACTACCCTGGCCCATATCTTAGCAAGGGCAAGGGCCTTCACTCAATGGTGGCGATGACATGTGTCGCGAGACTCAACCAAACCCTCACCCCAATTGTGGTGAGCTATGTCGTGCCATCACTGGCAAGGGCCCTCGCCTAAAGCCAGCAAGGGCTGCCGACCTATATTGCCATCTCTACGAGGATTCCCAACCCTATCGGCGATAAAGGGGGTGGCAACGGCATCCCTTTTCTTTGACGTCAATTTTTTGTTAAACCATGTCAATTCGAGTTGTAACGAGTTTCATCAGCTTATCAATACCTACACAAAAAAAGATAACAAAAAAGGCATTCGAAGAAACTGAAAGTGTGGTAGAGAGTTATGTGAAATAGCTTACAAATACTCAACGGTGGACATGGCCAAATAATCTATCTCAAGATGCGCATGACAATCATTCTATTTCTTTATTTCTAGAACTAGAATAGGTTTAGAACAGAAATCCGTTTGATAACGCGATTTCATTTTTCTATTTTTAGAACAAATTTTTAGTTTAGAAATAGATTTGGAATAGAAATCTATTTGGTAACGCAATTTTATTTTTCTATTTTTGAAATAAATTTTTAGTCCAGAAATAAGTTTAGAATAAAAATGAGAACAAATTTTTTTTCCTTTTTATTTCTAAAACAAAAATAAAAATAAAAACTCTTTACTCTTTTCACGACTCGCTTTCCTTTCTATCTCGCGCCCTCACCACCTTTTGTTTGCCTCCCACCGTTGCCCATTTGCCGCCATCGTCAGTGAAATAGAAATTTTATGATGAGATCAAACAAATTTCTATTTTGAGAATAGAAATTTTTTACCATTATCAAACGTGTTTTTTTCTCAGAAACTCGTTCATAAATTAATTTTTGGAACATAATGTCCTTAGAAATAATCCACATTCTTTGAGAATGAATTCTTAAACAAAGCCTGGGTCCGACATTTTCGTGCACCAATCGGAGGTGTGATTCAGACATTCTCCGACCTTCTCTCGCATGCGAGACGTAGGAATCACGTTGTCCTCTCCTCTGTCCCGCTGGTGACGCTCCGACGCGATCCGCTCGCTGTTCCGCTCCTCTGCTTCCCCAGAAAATGCGAGCCTTTCCAGTCCTCTGGTGACACTGGTTACACACTGCCGCCCTCGAGAGCATGACCGGGAGTTTGTCCATAAGGACGACGCTGGGAAAATCTCAAAGAACGCGATTCTTGGAAAACCCATCCCTGATTTTGCATCGACGTGCCGTAATTGCTCGGTCCGATTCCACTGGCGACGCTTCTTCAGAATCGCCATGGCCCAAGACTTTAATTTCTCCCGAAGTGCACCACTTGTTCGACAGAAGTCCCCAACGAGCGCAAACGGGATACGGTCGCTCGCTTTCTGAGTATTCTCGCTGCTATCAAAACCAGGGTCCTCTCGATCTCTTCGCGAGTGTCCACAGGTGGGGTTTACCCATTGATGGATCCTCTCTGTCGTGTGTGATCAATGTCTGTGCGAACTCGTTTGATCAGAACGCTGGCAAACAATTCCACTGTCAATGCGTGAAGTCAGGTTTTTTGGAGGATGTCAGCGTTGGGTCTTCTCTCGTTGATATGTACATGAAAACTGAAAGTGTTGGGGATGGAAGGAGAGCGTTTGATGAGATGGCGGACAAGAACGTTGTGTCCTGGACTTCGTTATTGTCTGGTTATACACGAAATAGTTTGAACGGAGAGGCAGTGGTATTGTTTCGTAGAATGCAAGAAGAAGGTATAAAACCGAATGCATTTACCTATACAGCCGTTCTTGGAGCTTTAGGGGATGATGGTTTAGCTGAAAAAGGGATCCAGTTACATGCTATGGTAATCAAGGACGGTTTTGCATCAACTACTTATGCCGGGAACTCTTTGATCAATATGTACTCAAACGTTGGGATGATTAGAGATGCTAGAGCTGTTTTCGATGCAATGGAAAATAAGGATGCGATTACTTGGAATAGCATGATATCTGGCTATGTTGCCAATGGACATGATATGGAAGCTCTTGTAATGTTTCATTCAATGAGAAATGCTGAAGTTAGCCTCAGCCAATTGACTTTTGCTAATGTCATCAAGTTATGTGCTAATGTTCGAGAAATCAGCTTTGCAAGACAGCTTCACTGCCAGGTAGTGAAGATGGGGCTTGAAGTCGATGATAAAGTGAGGAAGGCACTCATTGTTGCCTATAGTAAGTGCTGTGAAATGGATGATGCCTTCAAGAGTTTTTCATCAGTGTCTAGATTTCAAGATGTGGTCTCATGGACGGCCATCATTACTGGGTACTTGCAAAACGGTCAAGCTGTACAAGCGGTTGATTTATTTTGTCAAATGAGAAGAGAAGGAGTAAAGCCTAATGATTTTACTTATTCCCTGATCCTTGGAGCCCAGCCCCTAATTTCTCCTCATGAAGTGCATGCACAAGTCATCAAAACCAATTATCAATCATCGTCTACTGTAGGAACTGCACTTTTAGATGCTTATGTTAAGATAGGGTCCACTGATGCCGCTGCCAAGGTTTTTAAATCAGTTCGAGAGAAGGATATCATTTCATGGTCAGCAATGTTGGCTGGTTATGCACTATCAGGGGACACAGAAAATGCTGTAAAAGTTTTTCTTCAGTTGTGCAAAGAAGGGGTTAGACCAAATGAGTTTACATATTCAAGTGTAATTAATGCTTGTGCAGCTCCTTCAGCAGCAGTGGAACAGGGGAAGCAGTTACATGCATGCTCAACCAAATCAGGATATAGTGATGCTTTATGTGTAAGTAGTGCACTTCTTACTATGTATGCAAAGAGAGGAAATATTGAGAGCGCAAGTAAAGTGTTTCAGAGGCAAAGGGAGAGGGACTTAGTATCCTGGAATTCCATGATATCTGGATATGCACAGCATGGTCATGCAAAGAAGGCTCTAGAGGTATTCAAGGAAATGCAAAGGCAGAACATGACAATGGATAGCATCACATTCATTGGTGTGATTTCTGCCTGTACTCATGGCGGTTTTGTGGAGGAAGGTGAAAGATACTATGATATGATGGTCAATGATCACCAAATCAGTCCGACAATGGAGCACTATTCTTGCATGGTTGACTTGTACAGTCGGGCAGGAATGCTAGAGAAAGCCATGGATACCATAAATGGGATGCCCTTCCCAGCAAGTGCACCTGTATGGCGATCTATCTTAGCTGGTTGTCATGTGCAACGGAATTTGGAGCTAGGTAAACTGGCAGCTGAGAAGCTCATCTCCCTTCAGCCTGATCACTCTTCTGCGTATGTCTTGCTGTCCAATATTTATGCGGCTGCAGGCAAATGGAAAGAGAGAGCTGAAGTAAGGAAAATTATGGATGAAAGGAAGGTAAGAAAGGAAGCTGGGTATAGCTGGATCGAGGTGAAGAATAAGACCTACTTTTTCTTGGCTAGTGATGTTTCACATCCATTGCAGGATAGCATTTATGCAAAACTTGAAGAGTTGGGTGTTCGTCTCAGGGATTATGGTTATCGGCCTGACACAAATTATGTTCTTCACGACGTTGAAGAGGAACATAAAGAAGCAATCTTGTCTCAACACAGTGAGAGGCTGGCTCTTGCTTTTGGATTGATTGCTACATCTCCAGAAACTCCCATCCAAATTTCGAAGAATCTTAGAGTGTGTGGGGACTGCCATAATGTCATAAAGTTGGTGTCCATGATTGAAAGGAGAGAGATTACTGTTAGAGATTCAAACCGATTCCACCACTTTAAGAGCGGTTCATGCTCTTGTGGCGATTACTGGTAATACTGCAGAGATTCATTGAAAAGTGATTAAGACCTTCCATGTTAAGCCAAGGCTTGTTTACTTTCCACATCTTAGGTTGGGTTTGGTTTAGCATTCCCAAGAAACTTTCAGCCTCCAAAGCTCCTTGAAAAAATGCTGGGGTGTTTGACAAGCATCTTTCAGCTAAATTCTGACATTGAAAATGCTGAAAGCCCGATACTGGAAGGACTAGCATTGAGCTTTAGCATTTGCAAAGCTAAACCAAACTCACCCAAAGACATGCGAAGATTGACTGCTCGATGTCTCAATCGAAAATAGATAACTTGAGCATTAATTCTGTGGTTATTTAATTGGAAGGATAAACAAATTGAAGAATCCACAATTACTTGGGCATGTGAGGATTGTTCAGTTCACTTGGCAGGTCAATCACCTGAAAATTGGATATCCTCCACCCTTCCGCGTATGGTGATTGGTGATCTACATGACCGAGGACTCCTCTCTGATTATTACTGGTGACTACCTTGCTTCCACATATCCAGCAACTATCGAAGTTAGTACCAAATTTTATTGAAGGACAAGTGAAATTCTTGGTCAGACTTTGTCGAAGTCGAGTTCAAGACTGTCAAGTCCAATCCCAACTGAGTACAACTGCATGCTGGCTGTGTTCAAGTGGAAATCCAAAAAGCGAAGACCGACCCCCAGAACAGAGATTGAGAAGGATCCTCTAAGTGGGGTTGTAAATTTCTGAAGAACCAGTTGAAAGGCATATGGTATGACACCGTTTACTTATACTGCTTTAGAATACACAAGGCATATCCATGGTCATATGTGTCAACCAGACTTCTCATAGACCGTTTGGGATAAAAAAACCTAGAATATGCTTTACGCTTAATTTATTTCTGCTCCTATTAGTTTACTTTGTACACACTGGTTTAAAATTTTCAAGCACAATTTACGTTTTATTGCTGTAATCTAATTGTTGTTGAGACATGCAGCAGGTTCTATGGTCTATCTAAGATCAGCAGGAAGAAGCGAGGCATGCAGAGAAAGAGACTTCTATTAGAGTTGGCAGCTTCCAAATGCCTGATAACCAAACCAAAGTCAAAGCTTGCCTTTTTTTCCTCTCAGCCGGAGAAGATATACATGAGAAAGATGGACTTTGCAGCATATAATTTAAACACATCTTGTGTGTATTCCCGACGACAACCTTTTTGAATAACTTCTTTCTGCAAGTTAATAAAAGCAATTTGAAAAAAGCGAACTCAGCGGTTGTGAATACAGAAAATGGGAAGAGCAAATCATCGGCCAGATTGCCAAAGCAAAAATGAAATTGAATGATATGTGGATTGACGGGTATCAATTACATACAAATCCAGGTGATCAAGCTCACTTTTCAGTATAAAATCAATCAAAACCCAATCAACCTTCTTCACCAAACTCCTTTGTGAATCTCTCATGAACTTCGAGGTCAGCTTTGCTCACGGTTGGCCTCTGTCTTGCAAGCACCTTATCGAAATCTCTTCTTGAGATCGGTGGTGGACTAATCTGCATCGGTTGATGAACACAAAAACAATTTGAAAGTCAGAATGCATGCAATTACTTCTAATGTTTCTGAGACGCACAAGCACGTTCACATGATAGGCTACATGTCTCTCCAATGACCATAGTCATATGCATTTTACTGAACTATGAAACTTTCGATGGTGTCAGATCTGCAGTGCCGATGTAGCATATATTAGTAAATATAGAGCATGGAGGATCTCATATCAAGCATCACCTTGATCGCCAAAAATTCTGTCTATTGCTCCAAGCATCAGCTGAAATCTCTATTATCTCATTTTTCAAAACGGGTATCCTCATAACAGGAAAGGTATCACTAATACCTTAGCAGCTTGTCCTTCGGCTGCCAGCTCCTGCATGGTGATTTGAACAGCACCTTCTTGCTTTGGTCCACATGGCACCCACATACTATTTGAAGTCTTTATGAAAAACATGGCATCCTGAGTTTTCCGAACAGGCTCAAAGAGAACATCCTTGACCTGTCATTGTGAAAATAGATGAAGTTGGCCAAGAGATAAGCTAATAATTTTAATGAGGTAGGAAAGATTTTATATGTTGTGCTTACACAAACGGATATATCTGAACCAGAAAATCCCTCCGTCCTGCGAGCCAAGCTCTCAAAATCACTTTCAGCTAAATTGGAAGGAGTATCTCCTAAGTGCACCTACTCACATTCACAAAGCCATAGGAAAGACATGAATAAACTCCACTTAGTTTGCAGAATACTTTCAAAACAACATACATACAGAATAACTTTAATACCTTAAACATGTGCTGCCGAGCCTTAACATCGGGTAGGGGAATATATATGCGCTTGTCAAAGCGCCGCCGAATTGCCTGTAGTTTGTTAATAATCATGAGAAACAACCATGTGATGGGCCACGCGGTAAAACCACCAAAATATCTTATCATATATCCATTTTACCTGATCAAGAGAATAAGGAGTATTTGTTGCTGCAAGGACAAGAACTTTCTCGTCGTTGTTTCCTACACCCTGAAAGAAAGAGATTCATATAATAAAACTGTTTTAAGTCTCAGACCAGCAGAGGATCTAATTCATTCTGTAACCGGTTCTGGAGATTCTTTCCACAGTATCGGGATCAGAAAAACAACTTTTCAAATTATCAACAACCGCCACATCATGTAACCATTCAGTTCACCAACTTTCAATAATACAAGCAACGGATAAGGCATTATGCTGATCTAAAACGAATAGGGGCATCCATACAATATATAAGAGAGAAACCATGTGGCAACAGACATCTCTGCTAACCTGCATTTGGACAAGAATTTCTGTTTTGATACGTCTAGAAGCTTCACTCTCATTTCCTTCTCCACGTTGTCCACTTAGAGAGTCTATTTCATCAATGAAGATAATTGAAGGAGCGCTCTCACGAGCCATCTGAAAAAGATTGGAAACTAACTTCTCACTTTCACCCATCCACTTTGATACCAGATCTGAAGAAGAAACACTAACCACCAAAAAGTCAGGTCATAAATGACAATCTTGGCATAAGACTCATAAAAATCACCTAAACTACAGCATTTCCATCAATGACGTAGAGATTAGAGACTCAAAGCGTACACATATGCACCCACAATCACCAGACATAAATTGATCTTAATAAAATGCAAATATGCACTGAAAAAAGTGGGCTTAGTATGAAAATGCTTGCCGTAGTATATCTTGCCATGGTTATTAGAGAAGCTACAAGTGCAGCTCAAACAAATTCCTAATTGCAAAGAAGCACATTTCACAATCTCTTTTCAAATTAGCAGAATAAAATAATATCATCTGTGCTTGCAACTAAAATCAAGCACAAATCCACAGGCACTTGGAAGTGAATTCTGCGACAAAGGACCACCAGAAAGATGTTTTAAGGATGCAGAGCTAATGGAAGGGGTCCAGCAGATTCACAAGGGATAGTTAAATATCCAACATGCAAAGTGACAAGAATAGATCTGACTCTGCAAAAGTTTAACTATAGCAACCACTAAAAGAAGGAAAACAATCTGAACTATTCTAGAAGTAAGGAGGATTAATAAGATTTCAAAGTGAAGAAAAGTTCATCCAAACTATCCTTCGTAAACAAATAGATATGACATAGGGAAAAAAATATTGATAGAGGTTTCTCTCGATTTTTCTTGCAAATCCTGAATGCAATGATATAGCATATGCCCATTCATGTTGCAATAAGTGTTGCACGTTCCAACATTAATTATCAATTCACCTGACCGCATTAGGGAAATGTAAGCCTTTCTGACAGAACTAATTACTTGCAACTTAATATGGCAACTTGAAAATTTGCAGAAAACATGATAAAATTGAAATCTGCACTATGTCCCACTGCATAACAATGTACTTCTACAAGAGCATAAAAATCAAATGACCCTCTCTAATACATGCTCCAGTAACAACAGCTCCAGTAGAAGGAAAGATAGACTCGCACTTTTACCAGCCAAAACCTTGTATCATTTCAGACTTACCATGGTGTTGTCCTATCAAACATCATACGGATATAAATGTACGTTTAATAGATTCGCATAAGTCCCACTTTGTAGAACAAGCATAGAATCTCGAACGTCAATATCTGGAGGATTGAATGCAAAACTACATTGTACATTAACTAAATTTTGATTTCAACCAAAAATCTGCCAAAAGTATAGTAAACGGTCCCTTTTGGAAAGGTAACATGGTCAAAATGCCTGATGATGGCTACCTGAAAAAGGTTGAGTCAGCTTCTGTTGCCACAGCTTTTGCCAAATATGACTTCCCTGTTCCTGGAGGACCATACAAAAGAAATGCCCTCCACGGCCGCCTCTTCCCTGAAATGACAGTCAAAGAGTACAATAAGTATTACCACCAGTAACGTTTAAATACCCCACTCAATGATTTGTGATGTGAAATAATACGATGTCAGGAAGATAATGCACTTCACAAACATCTTGGAAGGGACGATCTCGTTTATAAAAATTCTGAAACTGTGGTAGTAATACAGATGAGAAGATTCTCATCAAAAGAAAAGACCGATTATATTACAACATATCAGAAGAGCAAGCAAATTAAAAATGAGGCTGGCAATTTTTTTTTCAGACACGTTAAATTGGTAAATTGTACTTATCTAAAAAAGAGGCACACACCTTCCTTCAGTTGAAGTACTGAACGAAAAAAAAAATTTATGTGCCTTAATCATCTACAAAAACAAATTTATGCTATCTAGTCCCGCTAAGATCTACTTAAAGCCTTTAAGAGACCAACTAAATGACTGCTAAAGTCCAGCAATGAAGCAAACACCACTTTCTCACTTTTTGTCTCTTTTTCCCTTTTGGAATAGAAAGCAAGACTGCTCCCATAGAGTTCATACAGCGACTCACGAGGCGGCCATTATAACAAGAAGGCTCCATGCTTAGACATTTCCGAAAACTGATAGCTAACATCATCAGCCTTCACGAAGCAGCATGATGAAACTCGCTTCCCCGACAAGAGTCTGCAAAAGCCCATGTAAGCAAAGACGGGAATACCATTTGCTTTTGTGGGTTTTATCATTTACAATCAGAGCAGATGCTGCTGAAGACAGAAACATTAAAAAGCAATGCATAGCAGCCAGAACACAAGAGTGCACTTCTCAATTGAATATCGAGGATAGCGATAGCCATTTTGAACATACTTAGCCAGCACCTCGGCCGCTCGGTTTGACTTTCATAAAAGAACAATGTGCAAGCCCTGATTCATTTCACGACGATACCATTTATTGCAATATACACCAGGAAAATAAATAGGCCACTTCAGACAAGTAACAACTTCCCAAAGGGCGGTCGGGTACTAAATTCTGAAGCATGCTCTAGAGAAATACTTAAGCAATAAGATCACCGATCGACGAAGCGAAGAAAAACGCGTGTTTAGCATTACAATCTGTTAAAATCAAAGGGCAAGATATCATTGCAGAGCCGGTTCAACAATATAACAGAATGCGAAGTCGACAAAAGCAGCCGAATGCTCCAACCAGACGAGGAGAAATCCAAGATCAACGAATTCTGACTCACCGGTGAAGAACTGAGGGAATTTGACCGGCAATATGACAGCTTCCTGGAGCGCCTGCTTGGCGCTCTCGAGCCCCGCGACGTCGTTCCACTTCACATTCGGCTTCTCCCTCACGATCGCGGAGTTCAGACCAGCTCGGAGCTTGTCCTTCTCCGAATCGTCCCCGCCGCCCCCCTCGCCGCCGTCCTTGGGCTTCGTCCTGGGCCGGGAGGCCACCGCGGCGTCGCCGCAGGAGGCGGGGCCGGGGCCGCCGTCGTCGAGGACGGCGCGGATCTCCTCGGCGCGGCGGAGGTACTCGGTGAACTTCTGGGTGATGGCCTCCCGGATCTTAGGGTTCTTCTCGTACTTGAGGTGGGTCTTGAAGTACTCCAGCGCGTTCATGTAGAGCGGGAACGCCTTGGCGTAGTTCCCGGCGTTGTCCTCCTGGACCGCCTGCTTCACGTACTCGATCGCCTGCTCCTTGAAGTTGCTGTACATGGCTTTGATCGCCGAGGGTTCCTCCCAGTCGCGCGTGGAGAGATTTCGAGATCGCCGGAAGGAGAGAGAGAGAGAGGCGACGAAGGCGATGAATTCGGAGCTCCGATTGCTTGGCCCGTTCGTGAATCGGTTGCTTGAGGGAATTGGTGACGGAAGAGTATTTCTTCTAGAACGGTGAAAGTCTAGTGTTTTTTTTTATTTCTTTTGTAATATTTTTATATTTCCGCATGTTTCCTATTTTTATTTTTCCACGGTTCCTTTTTCGCGACGAAAGGGATCACTGGTGGCAGCTTAATAATAATCACCATTAACTAATAATCTTACCCTATATGCAACATTTATTTTTATTTTTAAAAAAAAAAGTTGCTTACTGAATCGATATTTATATGTTTTAGAAGTTAAAGGTATCTCGAGTTAAAATAAATAAATAAATCAATTAAATGATATGCACTACAATATTAGATCTATTACTGCTGAATGGAAACATCAAGGCCCTTCTTAAGAGAACCGACTACAATTCAATTCATTTTTTTTAGACCGTTTATTTGGTTCAATTCCAGCATTGACACATTTTGGAGTTGAATTTTAATTCTTTAAAAAAAATTAAATTCATTAAGATTTGAACCTCGGCTTTAATATTCCAAATATGGAAAATTGCCGCATAATCACTTAAGCGGAAAATTGTGTGTTTTGTAGTCAAGTGGTGCTTATAACGAACTTTTAATCTTTTACCCAAAAATAAAGAAAAAGCGAGCCAGCTCTCGATTGGAACTGGAATCGGAATTGGAAGAAGCCTAGCACCCATCGATTTGATTCTCGACTCCGATTCTTTGATACCAAGGATCGTAACATTGATTCTCGATTCTAGATTGGGAAACTACCCGACTTCCATTTTACTGGACAGTCCGCCGAAAGTACGGATCCCCATCGTAACTCAATCTCAATCGAGTTCACGTGTCATAACTTTTACGCAAAATATTGCGATGCGCACGAATCCAAAAGATCTCGCGATCGATGGTTATATAAATATCCACGACCGCTTGACTCCAGCGGCCGCCGTGTCTTCGATACCGCCACACAAGCGCACGGGCTTTACTGAGTTACGCATGACCCCCCTCAAGACTTTTGATTTCTCCATCGCTATCGCGATTTCTTCCTCCTGCAAAGCCGTTTAATTATTCTATGGGAAAAGGGATTAATTCTCCTTTTCTTTTTTTTCTTTTTTTTAAAAGGGAGGAAAGTACGTCGTTTTCGAAATTCACGGGTTTGCATGACGACCGAGTCCTTTTGATTCGTCGGGCACCGGCTTCGAGAAGGCGCCTGCCAGAAACGACGCCGTACGGGTGAGCCCCCCCACCCTCGCGTCGACATCTCTTAACGCGGAGATAAGCAAGAGAGAGTGGGAGAGACACGGAAATCACACGTTCCTTTTTCATTTTCCTCTTCTTTTTTTATTATTATTTATAATTCGGTAGAAAGGAAAAAAAAATTAATCAGCCTAACCAAAAAGGAAGAGAGAGAAAGGAAAAGAAAAGGATTAAAAAAAAAAAAAAAA
>BCNH02000002.1:23576544-23658875 GCA_001662345.2 Metrosideros polymorpha var. glaberrima | reverse complement strand
CAGACCCAGACCCAGACCCAGACCCTGACCTCCTCCTCCTCCTCCTCCTCCTCCTCCTCCTCGATCCTCGAGCCGTCCGCCGAATTGCCCGCGTCGGCTCCGTCCCCGGCCGCGGCCGTCGACTGTAAGGTCGCCGCCGAGTCCTTCGAGGGGGAGGCCGTGGCGGCGGCGGCTGCGCCGGTTGCGGTGTCGAACCGGTGCTCGACGTGCAGGAGGCGCGTGGGGCTCACGGGGTTCAAGTGCAGGTGCGGGATGACCTTCTGCGGGTCGCACCGATACCCAGAGCAGCACGATTGCGGGTTCGATTACAAGGGCTTGGGGAGAGAACAGATCTCCAAGGCCAACCCGCTCGTGAAGGCCGAGAAGCTGGATAAGATATGATTGTGAAATCTCTCTTTCTAACGATTATTTGTCCAAGTAAAAACTTGAAATTTGCATCTGTGTGGTTTGGAATTTGGGGATTCGATTGTCGCGGGGGAGGAACCCGGTGGCCGCGGCGGCCGGCGGTAGGGCCAGGCGGTGGAGTCGTCGGCCGGTGGCCGGTTGGCGGGTAGTGGGTGGGGTGGTCGAGACGTGTTGGTATGGTGGTGCATGTAAATTCGATGAATGCTGCTCTAGTAAATTCCCGTCATTATTACCTCTACCTTTTTCGATTAGCGTAGTCTTTTTGCTAAGGAATCGTTTGCTTCGACAATTATTAGCGGTAGGTGCGGAAAATACAAAAAGATTTATCCGTCCGGTTCTATTCCATCGGCGGAGAAAATAATAATTAAAAAAATTCCTAATTGACCAAACGAGAAGCAAAATCGTTCTTTAATAAGAAGGAGAGGTGCTGATGCTTCCGGCAATTCGCTCCATTAGGTTCTCCAATTGCGGTCGGGAATGGTAGGTTTGCCGGAAATATAATGAACGAGGTCGTGTATAAAGCTATGAATTAGAAGACTAGGGTGAGTTTGATTCAATATTTTCGAGAAGTTTTCAGTTTTCAAAATCCTTTGAGAAAAGTTTTCAATTTTCAAAATCCTTTGAGAAAATGTTAGGGTGTTTGGTAAGCAATTTTTGATTAAATTTTGATATTGGGTTTTTAGTATTTTCAAGATTGAACTAAACTCACCCTAATTATCGATCTCGTGCGAGATGTGACTTACCTTTGATTGTTTGTCAGAAGCACTTGAAGTGTATGACATGACTTACCTTTGATTGTTTGTTAGAAGCACCTGAAGTGTATGACACGAGGGCTCAGTCGTACCTCGCAAAACATTTTTTTTTAAATTTATCATTTATATCGTTTCAAATATTCAGTCAATTAAAAAAAATTTCATTATTGACGAAGAATATTTTTCGACAACTTATTTTTATAAGTGACACAAGATCATTTTATTAGAAAATATATTTTAAATCATTCATTTTCTGTAAATCAAACGGAGTCGAGGTATATATGACATGAGGGCTCAGTGTTGCGTCACCTCCTCCAATGATAGCATCATTGGCTACTGCAAAAGAACCACCGCCGCGACAGTTGGTGGTCACCATTGACTCCTACCATCGTGCAAGGACCACCACCTCGCGGCTGTTCGAGGTCATATTCGCCAACCGGAGCTTCCCGATCGACATCTCCACCTTCGTCAAGTCGGCTCCTTCCACTAGGTCCTCGACATGAGCCCCTTCGTTGATAAGATCCCCCACCATTTCATTTGCAAGTCCCGCTACAATAGAGAATTTCTTCAACGTTATTTTTAGCACGAGTGGGCTTGGCAATGCTTCTTAGGCCCCGTACCGAACCTAACCCGTCCAAGACCCAGTCATCAGGCCTATCCATTTCGACTTGCCTAGCTTGAGTGGGCCGGCTGTAAGTCAAGTCAGCTTTGATATATTACTTGAGATTTAATAGGAATAACCAGTTTAAAATAGAATATAGTTGCAAATAAAATGCATTGACATTGTATATTACATGTTAATTTGCACGATGTATTTAAAAAAGAAAAAGAAAAAAACAAGGGCACTGGAATTTACAAAATCTCGGGACACCGCAAAGAATGGCTTCAATTCACGTATCTAAGCTCAACCGTGCATTCCTCGTTCTTAATGTCTAATCTTAATGTTTCTCCGGAATTTACCTCAACGACAAAATACCTTTCAACGAAAATTATTTTTTTTCTATTTTTATTAAATGAGAGATGTTCTGTGGCGACTCCAATCAGGAAATATCACAGGTATGCAAGGAAACCGATAGATATGCTTTTACAAAATTTAATCAACGTTAAAGTACACAAGATAGAAATACAATGGCGAAATTTAATCGTCGATGAGTATATGAAAACTACAACTAAGATATGCAGTAGAATTTAATCAACAATGAGATATCTGAAAACTACAACTATGACTACGTTACAAAAATTGAAAGATAACATGATTTGTTTGCTTGTTGTGGGGGCTTCTATAGTACACAAACACTAGAATTTGTAGTCTTCACAACATAATTGCCTATAAGCAGTTCTCCAGCAATTTTAGCCATGTCTTCATCTTCGGAGCTTTTGGTTCCGTATCTTCACATCGCATCGACTTCTCATCTCCAAGTGGTTACTAAATTTATGTGAATGACTTCCTCATCCTATACATCAATGTCGATGTCAATGACTTCATCATAGATAACAAACTTTTGTTGTCGATAACTTCCTTGGTTGTTGATGCTCTTCAAGTTGTTGACATCTATCAAAAAGAGCTTAAAAATCTGAACATATCGCTACTCATCAAGTTGTTGATTGTTCTTCTCATCGATGACTTTTGATGTTCACTAAACTCTGCTTTCATTGACTAAATGTGTGTTTGGTTCAGCTTTCCTAATGGGCTTTGGCCTCCAAAACCCATTGGAAAAATGTTGGGGTGTTTGGCAAACTTTATCAAGGGGCTTTCAGCTAATGCTGGCCTTGAAAGAGTTGAAAGCCTGCTGATAGGACTAGCATTTGGCCAAATGCCGAAACTATTTTTTTCTTCCAAAACTACCTTTGCCTATTCTTTATTTTTTCGATTTTTCCCCTCGTTGTTACTGTTCATCTTCTTGCGCGAGGGCAGCTAGCGAGGGCCGGCGAGGCTAGAACAATCTAGCAAGGTCGCGTGACCCAGCGACGGTTGCTTGGGGTCGCACGACCCCAGGTGACAGCCGTCGACACTAGATCTAGCTCGCCGACAGCCTTTGGAGATCTACCACCGGCAGCCTTTAGCGCTTAGTCGACTCTGACGAAGGGTTTGATTTTTGTAATTAAAAAAATGAAAAATTAAACCCAAAAGCCCTTTGCAAAAAACAAAAAAAAAAATACCAAACACTACTTAAGGCCAAAGTAGCTTTATAGAGGTTTTTTTTACCAAACCCAATTTGTATTTCCCCAAGGAGCTTTAGGCTAAAAGCATTTACATTTCCTCAATGCATATTTGCAAACTTTAAGCCAAAGGCATTTGCATTTCCCCGAGACTTATTTGCAAAGCCGAACCAAACCCTCCCTAAGTCTATCACTTGTCCATAATAACCAAAAGTTGGTCATTTTTTGTGTGTAGACAAATGTCCTCTTTTAAAAGAATCGAATGATCATTAGATAATCAAGAGTCATCATGTACTCCATTGTCATTGGCAAATTTGATTTTTTCCTTGCCGAATTTATCTTGGCCAAATTCATCATATGGCTCATATTTTTTTCACAAAAGGTATGTTCTATGTAAAGTCTTCATGTGGCCCTCTATATTTGTCGTTAAGTAGTTTCTTATACTTAGACACTCTCATTGCCAATTGGAATAAATAGGAAAAATTTTGGCCTTTGAATTTTTCTCTAAAATTGAATTTCAATTAATTGAAAGCCAAATTTGTATTTATTCTCTTAGAGTGAAGTAAGACATCTATTCCTGGTCCTCTTGAATTGAGTAGCAAACTAATCAACTGACTCATTATCGTATTGATAGATTTCGGCTAAATCAACAGTCAATACCTCAACTATCATTCCATTATCCCAAGTATGGATTGAAATTAGGAAATAAATTCGTATACCAAGTAAATGAGATTTTTGATAAAGACAATGGTTACGTTTGCTCGTTCGAATTTGAATTGGGATATAATAGAATAAGGTGGGATTAAAAATCTTCTCAATATCATTTGAATTGTAGAAAATCCCATCATATATTTGGTGCAATCCAAGATAGGATTAAAAAACTTTGAAAAATTCACTTGCATAGCACATTCTTTGGCGATATCCATATCTCACTGCTTGAACTCCCTTACCAGCGTCTCAAACATGCTCTTTTCAACTCCCTTCAGTTTCGACAAAAAAAAAAAAAAAAACTCCCTCTAGTCCATTTCCTTCACCGCCAGTTTCATCAAATCCACTGCCATCTCCACCTTCAGACCATAGCCCTCACTCAGTTGCACCATCAGAGGCAATTCATACACTGAAGAAGACGAGCCTCAGATCGTCGAGGGTGTAATTGAGCGAATGGGGGAGGTAGCGGCTGTGACGATCTGGTAGATGAGGCAGCAACAACCGATGTATAGGTGGCGACAGGGTGGTGGATGCCGTGCATGAACCTCAGGTGCCACTTGACATCAAAGCCGATGCAGTCGGAAGTGATGATAATCTGCTATCGTGGAGATGCGCGGTGGCAGGCGAAGTCGAATGCGTCACTTTATCACTCCATTGTTGGAAGAAAATTGTTGAGTTATTAAAAAAAAATTATCCAATTAGGCTTTATCCCATCCCCTAGCCCGAATTTCTTATCCAACATTTTATCCAGGTATATTCGAGCTTATCAGGTCTAGGGGACGTCGCTAAACACTAGATAGAATATTTTGTTATCCTATTTAGACTCAAATTTGAATTATCAAAAAAAGCTGGAACAACCTAATTCTAGGAATTTAGTTGTTCCCTCCACTCTACATTGGCAATATATAGACCAATGTGTCCGACGGTTCATCTTCACCAGTGAAAACAACGAAGTCAGGAGTTTTCTTAAGTAAGGCATAGTGTCAAGTGTCAACTCAATTAGGATGTGACTTTCTATATACTGGCTTGACCATTCCTCTGTCGACACTTAATTGTTATAGTACGAGTTCAAACACTTGATCAGGATTCGTAAGTTCATAAACTTGCTCGTAGGTTGATAAACTTGACCTTCTTGGTATATAGGATTTCTAAGCATTTGTAAAATCCTCATTCGTGGTGGGTGCACTTGACTTAAATTATTTCCATGTTCAATTGACTAAGAGTTGGAGGAACATATCCGAAAGACGCCGTGTTTGGTTGGATCGGTATGGACTAATTGAATGTCTCAAGCTTGGAGATGACATTGTTAACAGCATTGACGACCATCAGCATGATCACACAAGAGTTGTGTCTCGCTATGTAATTCACCATCTTATTATGCTGTTCCTCGAATCACTTCTTCATGGTAGCCACCAAAGTGGGGTTTGGTGCTAACTCCCTCGCCAACTCCTCCGTAAAGTGCCGCAAGATTTTGACGTTGCTCCCTTGGCTTGGCTCTCCTGCTGGAGCGCTTGAGGTCTCGAATTGGATAGCCGTATCATCGGGGTTGATACTCGCAACACAATCAACCTCTGAATGATTCCTTGTTCTCGACATTGTACTTCCTCAAATCAACCACACTAGTCTCATCGTGGTGTGCCAAAAAGATGTTTCGTTGGAAATTTCTTCAACGATGAAATATCTTTCACCGAAAGTTATTCATCGATTGTTATTAAAGGAGAGAGGCTTTGTAGCGACTCCAAACAAGAAATTTCACAAGTATACAAGAAAACTGATAGATATGCTTTAACGAAATTTAATTGACGTGAAAGTACACAAGATAAATATACAACATCGGACTTTAATTGATGACGAAGAACCCATAAACTACAATAAAGATACACACCTGAATTTAATTAATGATGAGATATCTACTATGACTACGATACATAAATTAAAAGATAACAAGATTTGTTTGTTTGGTTGTGGGGGGCTTCACAATACACAAACACAAGAATTTATAGTCTTCACAACAGAACTTATAAATAGTTTTAGCCATGCCTTCACATCTCCAGAGCTTTCGGTTCCATATCTTAACGTTGCCACAACTTTGCATCTCATGGTGGTTTCTAAATTCAGATGGATAACTTCCTCATCATATATGTCAATGTCGATGTCAAAGACTTCATTCTAGATAACCGATGTATGTTGTTAATAATTTCCTTGGTTGTCAATGCTTTTCAAGTTGTCGACATTTATCTAAAAGACCTTAAGTATCCGAAAATATTGCTACTCATTGAATTGTTGACTATTCTTTTCATCAATGACTTCTACTATTCACCAAACTCTACTCTCGTCAACTAAATCTATCACTTGTCCATAATAACCAAAAGTTGGTCATATTTTTTGGATAAGTGCACTAGAAGTCCTAAAATTTGTCGCGAAAGTGCAATTGAGTTTTAAAACTTTAAAAAAGTGCAATTAAGTTATAAAACTTGTCAAATTGGAACAATCAAGTACTTTTGTTAACATCATCAATTTGTTTAATAGAAAATGTTGATGTGGCATTTTTTACTATATTTTTTTTTCCAAAAATGATTAAATTAAATTTAAAAACTAAAAAAGCTACAACTTTATTTTTTAAAAAAGAAAAGAAAAAGAATGGGAGGGCCTCGTCAATAAGGCGTTGCCGCTGCCCCTCGCCAAAGGGGCCCATGAAGGTCGCCGACCCTCGCCAACCTTGACACCAGCCCTTGCTAGCCTCGAGCAAGGCTCACCCAGATCTAGGTGATGCCCGCCCCCACTTGGGGGCAACGACCCTCGCTAGGCATGGGCGAGGATCAACATTTCCCAGAGTTGGGCTAGCCTCGCACGGGGTCGGCAAGGCCTCGCCCGGGGCTAACGACGGTTGGCCACCCTTGCCTAAGGCCGACGACCTTCGCTGGTGAGGGCCGACGACCTTCGCTGGTGAGGGCCGATGACCTTCGCTAGCCCCTTCAGCGTTGGGTAGCGATAGTAGCGCCTCACCACTAAGGCCTTACTCGAGTTTAGCGAGCGATTTTCATATGGACAATTATATTTGTTATTATCACCTATCCTTTGGTTATTATTAACTAAATAAATTGGCTAGAATGATAATTGGCAACGCACATGCGAATCAATGATCGATGCTTTTTTTTTTCTCAATTGAATATAGTGTTACATTAAAATTAGAATTACGGAACTAATTGCTAAAAAAAATCCTAACTCAAGAGGGAAAATTACCCAATCAGCCTTAAAACTATTGTACGGCTGTCAATTCTATCTTAAACTTTTCAATTTGGCCAACGTAATCCTAAATCTTTGCACGAAATTTCAATATAGTCCATTCGGCCAATTGCCACCGGTAATCACTAACGCAGCGATCTACAAATTGTCGACGTCAACGTGCCGTGTAGGATGGCCGACGATGATTAAACGCCACACATCAGCAATTTTCGACAACAATTGATAAGAAAGATTACATTAAAATTTCACACAAATGTTTGATAGGATAATTATCCCTAACTCAAGTTATAACAGGTGATATAGCAAACTGAAGAGCCAAGCACTAAAGGTTTTTTTTTTTTTTTTTCCTTTTACTATTCCCCGTGAGCAACTAGAGGAATTGACTTTGCAAGACTTTCCATTGGTAAATTGTACAAAATTGACAAAATATCACAAAGGAGTTGTAACTTGTAAGCAATGTGATACGTGCGCATGCTTCATCATTGAAAATGAATAGTTTAATTAGATAATAAACGTAGTGGATTCGCTATATTCTGATAATGACGTTGTACTAACCCGAATCGTCGGCCACTTTACAGGTACACTTTCGACAAATTATATATTAATCCTAACATGTCGTAAGCATAGGCGTCATAAAAAAAAAAGGTGTACTTTTCATTAAGCTTCCTTTTAAGCATCATTATTTGGAAAAACCTTCCCCGGATTCCATGACCCCTCAGCTCCAATATTAGGAAAATCTCTAATATATTAATTAGGGAGAATCAAGGGACTAGTTTTCAAATAACAAAAAGGGACTAATATTATTTTATTAGCCAGAAATTTGGATAATTTTTTTCATGCTTATGCTTGTTATTAATTTATCGTTTTATTTTCCCACATAAAACAAATTTTATGGCTGGATTTCCAGCTTAGAGATCGAGTGTATCACGAGGCACGAACTTGGGTAAACACAGAAAAAGAGTTGGACACGCTGATTAGCACGAGTGAAAGGTTGACTACGAATATTCAAATTTTTAGATGATTACTCCTAGAATGTGATCACTACATCATTTATATATATATTTATTTATTTATTTTGGGTCTGATATAATCATTTGCTCTACCACACGTCACAACACATATTACTTCACCTCTTAGGGAAATATATTATATTGGTTAGAAAAATAAAAAAAAAAAGTTCGGAACTATATGGTTGCGTTGCCGGCTATGAAAGCCAATTACATCTCCTTGTTTCATCCGTTGACAATAGTGGTATTTTCAAAAATGGGAAAATTTCAATTTTTTATTTCGAAATATAAATAAATCTTAGATATTTCGATTGGCATGATGTAATTCTAAACCCCCGTGCCGTAGGCAATATCGTTCTTATGGTCTCCACGTCTCCAATTGTCGACGTTGCAACGAGTGGCGAAGAAACGATCGAATGAATTTTATTGCAATTTTTCTTAGAAAGGTTTCAGATTGCATTGCTTGCATTACCAAAGGCTTGCGATTCCATCTAATTTCATATAAAAGCTGTTTAGAAATTTCAATTTTTTTCCCGTCTAAGTTTAATTCCTAATACATATGAACCAAGGAACGCGAGTTTCATTTTATATACATGGTCACATAGACCCGCGAGTGAATATTGTACAATTCACGAACGTAAAAGGTGTTTGCATTGCAAAATGTTATCGAGCGTAAGTTGTGCGACAAATTGACATCTTGAGATTTACCTACGGTTTCCCTGTAAATACATGTTGCTCAATCCAATCTTTTTTTGTCTCCAAACTTAAGGAATTTCGACTTTGTCAACTTAGTCTTATTTGACTTTACAAAATCAATGAGCCATAACTTTCAAGTGACGATAGAAACCAAACTTGGCACTATTAAAAGTGCAAAAAGCCAACGAAGAAGACGGGACTTTGGACAAATGATGAACCCTTGAATTCGTATTTTGAATAACTATTGATACGATCAACATCGATCATTTTTATTCGACATTTAAAATAGGTGATTTTGTGATTAAAAAAATGGGCATAAGTAATTCAGATAGCTATTTAATTTCAATGTCTAGCGCGTATGTGATACAATTTGTTTCTCTTTACTTGTCCTTTTTCAATTTACAGCTAAATCTCGGGAAGCCGGACAAAGAGAAAATTATTGGAAGTCAATTCCTTCCGGTGGTTTATTTAATAACTTTAAACCTTCTTACGACAATTTAACAAGGGCATTAACAATTTTTCGACCCGCACCAGGAGAATTTTTTAATTACAATTATGTCATAAATTGGGAAAAAAAAATCGACCTATGGATTAAGGACCTAGGTCTTCCAATCAAAAGTGATGGTCCAAATAATTGTTTAAAGATTCCAAAGTGGACTCGAATCCAAGGTATTATTCTAGGCCTCGTCAAGGAATCATCATCCTCTCTGATTTTATTATTATTATTTTTAAATAAAATTATTACTATAATAAAGCAATCTGGCGAAGTAAAGGTCGCCATCGAAATAATCGACAGAAATAAATTAATTAGACATATGGTCACTGTCTAGTCAGCTTCTGCCCTAGATGGGCCTTACACGTTGCTTGCTTTTCAATTTTGTTATTTTATTCTTGTCTTATTTTGGCTCGTAAATTGATTATCTGTGGGTAAAATAATTCCGTTTCTCATATAACTCCGCCCAATCTAGGCGACAGACTGTATTTGGACAAGAGTGAAGAATTATGCACGACATAACAAATGATTAAACTCGTTTTGTAGGTCCATGAAAAAAAATAAAAATAAAAATAAATCGCTTGCAGGTCTCAATCGATGATCCGTGCAAATTAAAGTTGTGGAAATTAGTAATAACCTTTTAATATTTAATTTTTTTTTTATTAGGAGAAGATACAAGATGACGCTAGAAGAAACCCACGGGAAAGGAGTCGATCCAATCTATAGTATGTATGGTGATAACTAAGAACAAAACATCTGGTCCCCCTATAAAAAAAAAAAGGAACAAAACTTGGTCATTGAGTATGAAATCATGATGTCCTTGGAATTTCTGAAAAGACAGATTAGAAACAAGAGAGTTCAATTTAAAATTTATAAAATCATATCATATTTTACATAAAAGTATACAACCCCGAGATTTAAATAGATCAAAGGGTATTTAAGAAAAAGGTCTTATAAAAAAAATATAGGTGATTCCAATGCTCAATCGCACCATACTTGAACAATTGTAAATCAATTCCATTTTTTTTTCGTGATACTCGAAAAGGAAAAGAAAACAAAAACTCGATTCTCATTGGTTGTGATGTTAACAATGAGAGACAACAATTTGCATGTTAGTTATCGCGTATTAACTATTATTAATTGCCTTATCTTCTTTCGATACGACGACACTTCGCATGCACTAATTGATGTGGGTAAATTAGACTACCACACTCTAAAAGTATGTAAAGGATCTTAAAGAAGAGAAAAATTATAAATTATAGATGCTCGAAAGGTAGTTTTAGATCGTTTCCTTTGCGAGTTTGAACTCGTCCATCATCTTCAAAATTGAAAATAAGGTATGGTTCTTCATGAACTTACCTTATATAGCCTCTAATAATCATGCCATTTAAATTTCGAAAATAGCAAACTTATTATCTATTTGACCCAATCACAAGCAGCTCATATCCATCTCAATCAAAACTACAATGCCATTCTTTTAATCTAACATGTGATGTCGCACATTTTTCAGCGATCAAATCGCCTCGTCGGCATAATTTACTCCGACAGGTTCTGCACCAAGTTTCAATCGACCCCATAACCACCTCATTCCAGAGTCCCTTAGAGAGCATGACCCGATCACGGCAAATAAATATTTTCCCTAGGGCACGAAGGGGGACTGTGTCAATAATTCCGGGTTGGACCAATCAAATTAACTAACTTACCCGCCCAACATTCTCTTTCAATGTCCCAGATAGTCTCCAAAATCGAAACGTTTCCAACCAAAATTTCGATTGGGACAAGGGGGGCTTAACGTTGTTCATGCCGTGTCGGCCAAACTCGCTCCCAATTCCTGCCTCCACCAGTCCCGCCGATCCTCCATTAACGTCCTCCCCCAAATTCCTTTCGATTCCTTCGATTAGGGTTCATTCCTCTCCCTCGATCTCTCTTTAAATTCCCCAAATCCATTCCCGTCTCCTCCGTCCTCAACCCTCTCCTCCACTCTGCATTTCGCAGCTCCACCCCCACTCCTCGCATGGATCCGAGACCCCCATGTCCGAACTCGACCGCGCGGCTCCTCCTCCTCCTCCGCCGCCACCTATAGCAGGCGGGCCCTCGCCGCCGGTCTTCCTCCACTCCCCCTGCTCCGATGAAGCGGCCGGCGCGTCCCCTGTGCAGCATTCTGCTCCTCGCGCTGCTCGCCGCCGCTCTCACCTGCCGCACCGTGCTGCGCGGCGGCGGCGGCAGCGGCGTTGTCGGCTCTTTCGAGCTCGAGGGCGCGGCGGCGAAAACTGCGGTGCTGAGGCAAGTGCTGCTGCCGGTGGAGTTCAACTCGTCCGTGCTTCGGTACGCTGAGATCGACGTCTCGGAGGGGTGGTTCAAGAAGGAGACGGAGAAGCTCCTGGAAGGCAACCTCGCGAGCGACGGCCGCTACCGGACCTACGGCACTTGGCGGAGGTTCAACCACCACGAGCCCAACTCGAGGGCCTCCCGAGGCATGCCCGCCACGCTACGCTCGCCGATGTTCTATCGGTACTGGCTCGATTTCCGGAGGAATCTGCAGGATTGGGCGCGGAACAAGCGGTTTCACCCCGATGTGATGGACGATCTGATTCGGCTAGTGAAGCATCCGCTCGATAGGCACAACGGCCTGCCGGCCTCGGACCGCCGGTACGCCTCTTGCGCGGTGGTTGGCAACAGCGGGATCCTATTGCAGAGCGGTCATGGCAAGCTGATCGACAGCCACGAGGTGGTGATCCGATTGAACAACGCGAGGATGCAGAATTTCGAGCGCGACGTCGGGTCGAAGACCACGATCTCCTTCGTCAATAGCAACATCCTTCACTCCTGCGCGCGGCGGGAAGGCTGCTTCTGCCACCCATACGGCGCGGCCGTCCCGCTAGTGATGTACATTTGCCAGCCAGCGCACTTCCTCGACTACACCATGTGCAACTCGTCCCACAAGGCCCCGCTGATCGTGACCGACCCGCGGTTCGACGTGCTGTGCACACGGGTGGTGAAGTCCTACTCGCTGCGGCGGTTCGCAGCGGAGACGGGGAGGCCGCTGGAGGGGTGGGACGCGGTGCACGACGCCGCCAACTTCCACTACTCCTCGGGGATGCAGGCGGTGATGCTGGCGGTGGGGATCTGCGACCGGGTCAGCGTCTTCGGGTTCGGGAAATCGGGGTCCGCGAAGCACCATTACTACACGAATCAGAAGAGCGAGTTGGGTCTGCACCACTACGAGGCGGAGTATGATCTGTACCAGGACTTGGCGAAGCGTCCGCAGGCGATCCCGTTCGTTTCAGATAAGTTCAGGTTCCCTCCCGTGGTTATTTATCGATGAAATTGATCGATCTCTGTCGTCCTTTTTTTTTTTTTTTTTTACCATTTTCGGATCTTGTGGGTCGATTTTTGTTTTCCTCCTTCGATTCGTCACACGATTGGAATTAGTTGCTCCTGTTACATACCAACTGTAAAATTGTCCCAACGGGCTTGTCCCAAAGAAATGTACTGCAAAATCCTACTACAGTCTGCACCGTACTGTTCGATTCTTCCTTGTTGGCACTGTAAAGATACCGCCGAGATTAGGAATGACATTCAAGAAAGTTTGAATCCAACGAGGGCCGTTTGGGCTTAGTGGGCCCAATGGGCCGTGACCCTCATTAGCATTTTGCCCCTTCGTTTCTTAAGTACGACAGGAGAGAAACGTGACGGTTATGTCTTAACTTGGAAGTCCTGAGGATGTCATGCTGACGACTGCCGCCGAGACTGTGAGTACATATTGCATTTTACTCCTCCTATTAGCTTAAGTTATCGATTTGAGACTTAATATCTTGAAATAAAGGTTCCAATCAGGTCTCGAGCTCTCCTTCGGTGGATTTCAAACGAGGGAGCCATGTTAGCTTTTTCGAAACCTGAATTCCATCGAGGATAAGCTCGAGACCTGATTCCTAATTGTGATTTTTTTAAGGGAAAATTTCGCTTAATGGCTTAAAGTGGTCTCGTTTTTTCAAATAAGGGTTCGAAGTTGACCTTGTTTCAATTAAGGGCCTGAAGTGGCCAAAAAATTTCAAATAAAGATTTGAAAATAGAGGCATTTTCATCCTTTTCACTTTATTGATAAAATATTAAAAAATGAAAAAAAATTTTGAGGAAGAAACAAGGGGTTGCCACCTCTTGCTACCGTCGACGGCTCAGCCAGGGTCGACAGGGGTCGCCGGCCCTCGGTGAGGGCTCGGCGATCCCTCTGGGCGAGGGTTGTGGCAACCCCCCCGCCTAGATCTGGGCGGGCTGGGGGCCCTTCGCCCCGACTTGGGCGAGGGTCGCCAGCCCTTACCTAGTGGCAGTGGCCCTCGGCGACGCCTAACAACCGTCGCCCGGCGTCACCGAGGGCCATCGCCGCTAGGTGAGGGTCGACGACCCTTGCCCAGGTCGGGGCAGAGGGCCCCCAGCTCGCCTAGATTTGGGCGGGGGGGAGGGGGGGGTTGTCGCGACCCTCGCCCAAAGGGATCACCGGGGCCTCGTCGAGGGCCGGTGATGGGCCGGCGGCAGCCCCTTGCTTCTTCCTCAATTTTTTTTTTCATTTTTTAATATATTATTTTGTTTAATTAATAAAGTGAAAAGACGAAAATGCCTCTATTTTCAAGTCTTTATTTGAAATTTTTTTGCTACTTCAAGCCCTTAATTGAAACATGGTCTACTTCAAACCCTTATTTGAAAAGACGAAGGTACTTCGGGCCCTTAATCGAAAATTTTCCTTTTTTTAATATAAGATCTAAAGTGCTCAATCAATCGAAATAAAACCTTCGATCCTCAATTGGCTTATGACCAAAATCAAGTCTTATGTTTTGGACTAGTCCAGATGATAAACATCGCCCATACGAAGATCATCCGGGTCACGAACGAACAAAATATCTTAAAGTCTTGTAACAGAGGGTGAAAACGAGAGCTTCGGATTACTACGAGCGCATCATGCAAAGACATTGCTTGTCAAAGTTCAACTCGGAGCGGAGCGCAGCCTATATCATTTGCTTGAAAAGGCTAATCGTGCGCCAAGAGAGTCGTCGAGCGATCAAACACTTTTGAATCAAACAGTCTGCGCGCAAGCATATGATCTTCACCGTTCTCGATAAACATATGAAAGAGATGCTCCTCTGATTTACGCAATCTGTCTACTCACATTGACTTTCGGACACGTTCTGTTCTTGCTGACTCCCATCTCTCTTCCCTGAAATCCCAGTCCCTAGCTAACTTGAGCGACAAGACCAACCGCCCAACCGCTGTTCAATCCCGGTGCCGATCGGATCGAAATTTAATTTTTTATCCGCACGCCGTTTTCGTGGGGGAGGGAGGGCGGGGACACGTCGTTTTCTCGCCATTCATTTCACGTGGCCTGCCAAAACAAGAAAGGGCAAAAAAAACATGAAAATCACAAAAAATGAAAAAGAAAAATGGGAAATTCCGCGTTGAATTGTCCAGTTATATACACCTGACCTTCTCTTCTCTTCTCCACTTCCCACACGGACACTGCAGTGAAAATTTGGAAATTCCGTTAGGGTTCGTCTCGATTCTTGAATCTCGCGGTCTCTCTTCGAACCCCGATCCGCGTCGCCTCTCTCTCTCTCTCCCCTCCCCGCCCCCCATCGCTTCCAGAATCCCTCCGCCGGCGCACCGCCGTTACTTTCCCCCGAACGCGGCCTCGGAGATGGCGTGCCCCGGGCACCGCCGCCCCTAGCGGCGCCGCCTCGCTGCGGGCGGCCCCCGCCCTCCCCGGAGCCGCCGATGAAGCGGCCGGCGCGCCATCTCTTCAGCATCCTGCTGCTCGCGCTCTTCGCCGTCGCCCTCGCGTTCCGGGCCGTGCTCCGGCGCGGCTACATCGGCTCCTTCGAGCTCGAGCAGTACGGGCTCGCGCGGCGGCAGGTGCCGGTCTTCAACTCCTCCATGCTCAGGTACGCGGAGATCGACGGCGCCGAAGAGAAGTTCAAGAGGGAGACCCAGCAGCTGTTGGAAGGGAAGTTCTTCGGTCACCCGCAGTTCAGGAGGTTCGCGAGTCGGAGGAGGTTCACCAACTACGAGCCCAACGGGAGGATTAATATGGTTGTCCAGCTATCGCTAGCGCCGAGGTATCAGAGGTATGTGCAGGATTTTAGGAGGAATTTGCAGGATTGGTTGAGGAATAAGCGGTTCGAGCCTGATGTCATGAATGATTTGATTAGACTAGTGAAGCATCCGCTTGATAGGCACGGTCGTTTGGTGGTCTCGGATAGGAGGTATGCGTCTTGTGCTGTTGTTGGGAATAGTGGGATTTTGCTGCAGAGGGAGCATGGGGTGTTGATTGATAGCCACGAGATGGTGATTAGGCTAAACAATGGGAAAATTAAGGGCTTCGAGGCCAATGTCGGGTCTAAGACCAACATTTCGTTTGTAAATAGCAACATTTTGCATCTTTGTGCGCGGAGGGAACGATGTTTTTGCCACCCTTACGGAGCGGATGTTCCGATTGTCATGTATATCTGCCAACCAGTGCATTTGCTCGATTATACGATGTGTAACTCGTCTCACAAAGCACCTTTGCTCGTGACTGATCCGAGCTTTGATATGTTGTGCGCACGGATTGTGAAGTATTATTCAGTGCGGCGGTTTGCGGAGGAGACGGGGAAACCTGTGGAAGCATGGGATGCTGCGCATGATAAGGTGTATTTCCACTATTCCTCGGGGATGCAAGCCATAATGCTGGCTTTAGGAATTTGTGACAGAGTTAGTGTTTTCGGGTTCGGGAAATCGGAGTCGGCCAAGCATCATTACTATACCAATCAAAAGGGTGAGCTGACTTTGCACGATTACCAAGCAGAGTACGATCTCTATCACGATTTGGTCGAGAGGCCTCAAGCAATACCGTTTATTTCAGATAAGTTCAAATTTCCTTCCGTGACTATCTATCAGTGAAATTGCACTGGTTGGTTTGTATTTGTTTTCAGTTATTGGTCTTCGAGGAAATAGTTCACTATTTCTATGTGTCAAGATTGAAATAACGTGCTCATGTTGTAACTGTAATCTTCCTCAGGATATTCATGGAATTGAATGTCATAGTCTGCAAAATACAAGATTGTTTTAGCCTGTTACTTCTTTCAAGATTGTCTCAGATGAATAGAAGTTGGTTTACTTATATTGGTTATGTTTCCCATGGCAAAGCCGCTGGATTGCTCAATTTGGAGAGGTAATCCCATGGAATTGATAAATCTCTTCAATGATGTGAAGAATACTAATTGGATCAGCAGTAGCAATGTGAAAAGTCAGGAAATTAATATAACTTAAAGTTTCTTTTGTTGAAGATTCTTTAATATGAAAATTGGGATTGCTTCTGTCTAAAAAGCAGTTGCGATATTCACTTGCCAATAGCGGGTGTTGAAAGTTTCAGCCTTCTTTCCCATTGGAGTATTCATGTATGCTGATCTCCGCAAAAGAAACTGAGCACGATATGATGATCCAGAAAAATTAGATTTATAAAGACCCAACTTGTGTTGTTCGACGTCACTTGACCGAGGACGTACATACACTATATGGTATAAGCATGATACTATTGTTGGAAGAAAAAGAGAAGCATCTCTTGCAAGAATGTCTGTGTTGTGATTTTCTATTTTGATTCCTGTTCAAGTGCTTGGCAATATGGACCGCGTGTTGGATGTTCTTTTTTCCCTGTCTTCCTAGCATCTAACGCCTTCATTTAGTCCTGACTCGGTATTCTCCATTATCTACTCATCCTCGTTTGTTTGTTTCACTGACATTGCTTAGTCAAGTTTATGGACATGACAGATTAGTGGGGAAATCATTACCAGGATCGATTTCATATCTCATGGACAAATTGCCGTTAAATTCCAACCGGCAGAATACGTTCTATTGCTTGCCATCTGGTAATACATGTGTTTGTGATTGTGAAGCATAAGTTCACAACAAGGAGAACAGAGGATTATAGTGAATTTTGAGACTAGCAGTGAGGATCAGTAGCATGAGGCTTCTGGCGGAAGAGCGTAATTCAGATTTTCTTTTGGGCCAGGTTTAATTTCAGTGTGTTCTCTTCTTTTTAGCCTGTGCCACTTATCTAATTCCAGTAGCTTTTAGCTGTTCCTAAACGTTATTTGCTTCTCTCTGTGAGCTCAACCAGTAAGTGTACTGTGTCCTTCCCCTGAATCATGGGGTCCCTTCATTTGCTCTTGCCGTTCTTCTCGCTCTCTCTCTCTCTCTCTCTCTGTGGCAAAAGATTGACCTGCAGTTGCAGTCTCAAGCAGGTCAATCGGTGGTCACAATTCTATTCATATTGTTGTTGCACCCATCGCTCCACAGACAGGACTGAGGGTAGGGATGTCAAGATCGAAGAAAGGCAAATGTTAAGAGTCCGTCAGCGAATGATGTGGTTGCAAAACTCCGGCTTGCCTCTTTCGGAAACGATCTGATGTTGCTTTAAAGTTCATATCACCTTGGTGGGCCTTAACCAGATAATGCTCAATCCGAAGCGATCCTCTTTGATACCGAAAATAAATGGTTTGGAGAACATTTTCTTACAATTGATGATCGCTTGTATCGCTAAAAATAATTGGTTATTGTAAAATGTTTTCATTATCGATAACAACTTATGACTAAACATTTTCGTGATCGATGAAAATATTTTCCATTCGGTTATTTTTTAGAAAAATATTTGCCAAATCATTCATTCTTCGCGAAACAATCGGAGCCTACGTACGCTCGTAAAGTGGCTCTGCAGCATGGAACATGTGGTCAAGGAGAAATTGTTGCATCAACTTATAGTATTCATACTAAACTCAATTTGAACTATGGAAAATGATGGGCCTCACCAGACTTGAGGATTTAGATTCAATTTAGCATATAATTTTGGTTCATTCAATATTTGCTCCTGATCAAGGGTTTCTTTTCATGACATGCAATCGCATTTTATGATCCCATTCGGTTTATTCCCATCTTTTTGTACGAACATAGCCTTTTGATCTCTAGCGAATTCACCTTTTTTTTGTTCCTTAGACTTTGGAACAAACCGATCAAAGGGTTAGAAATTTTGGGATTAAAGTCATCTGTGGGTCCAGTAACTTCAAAAGGAAATAGCTTCACGTACTTACCGGAGAGAGCAGGTGGGATGCATTGCCTCGCGTATGCCCTCTTTTGTTGGGGACAGAGAAGCGAGATTTGAATTTCATGTGGGAATTTTACTAGGTATTCCTCGAATTGAAATCGACATGTTCTCTTCCAGAAAGAGTTTCATATCCATGACTGTCAAGAGATGTGTAATTATTCCGAATAATCTCCCCCGAAATCACCTAGGAATCACGAACGAATGCTTTGTCCATAGTCATTCATTGCGTATCCCTTACAGAAATTTTCACTTCATGTCTCTCTCCGAAGGACGCCTCTCCCTGGCAAACCCCGCCGTGTGCCTCTTGAAAGAACAATGAGAATTTGCCTCTTTGATGTGTCGGTTTTCATGTGTTTTGAGATTTGCGAGTTTGGTTCGCTCATCGAATGAAAAAGATTGCACCGAGGCACAACGACGACGAAGCGGCTTCGGTGGTCGTTCTCAATTCTCATGTAACTTTGAAAGTTGGTATTGTTCTATCTAATTAGTTCGTTTGCATTGGAGGGGTGTTTGAATTTTCGATCTCCTTTTGCCCCCTCAGAGTCGCCCCGGCCGGGATTCCGCTCGAAGCCCACGGCATTCCATCTCAACCACCATCCCTCGACTCGAGGACTCGCCTATCTCCGGTCCGTACCTGATCCGGCCTCATCAAATGGGTCGGCCCAGCTTGGACTACAAGGTTGGGGGCATTGAAAGACGAGGGTAGGGGCAAGCTGCTCCCATTCTCTGAGTCTCGGACCCGACCCGACCCGTCCAGACTTGGACAAGGATCTTCAGTCTCCCCACGAACATGGACCTCTCCATTATCGTCCTTTTCCTCGTGATATCACGGGCGTACTCGTCTCACCTCATCCTCTACGGGCTGCTCAAAATTAGAACCTTGGCCCATTCAATCATCAATAGATAAAAGGGAATGTGCTATAAAAAAATCTCAAACTTTACACACTATGAGACATTTACTCTAAATTATTTTTTGTGACACCAAAACACCAAGCATGTACCCGTGTGATGAATTTACCACAAAATTTTTTTTGCGACATAAAAAATTTCAAACTTGTACAATATAACATATTTATTTTAATTTTTTTTTTTTGCAATACTAAAAATCCCAGACTTTTTATATGACACCAATTTTTTGGGGTAAATATGTCACATGGATACAAATTTGAAGTTTTTGTATTATAAGAAGAAGTTTAGGGTAAATGTATCACACCGTACGAATTTGGGGTAAATGTTTCACATTGTACGAGTTTGGGGTAAATATTTCACACTGTACGAGCTTAGGGTAAATGTGTCATATAGGTACAAGTTTTGAGTTTTTAGTGTCACAAAAAAATTTAGAGCAAATATGTCACAGTGAATATAGTTTAAAGTTTTTTTTGTGATTTTTACTAGGGGTGTGCAAAGGAATCGGGAACCGCCCACCTGCTTAAGAATTGGACTAGACCACCCAAGAACCAGTGGTTCTTAAGGAAGCAATCTGGTTCCTGATTCCAATTTTCTTGAAACCGTTGGGTACCGGTTCGGTTCCCGGTTCCAAGTACGGAACCGCTATATAATATATAATACTAATAATAGTAGTTTTTTGGGTAAAAGTAAAACCCTTCTTTTTTAGTCTTTACACTTGACAAAAACGTTATCTATTATCTCGTCTATCTCTCTTGACTCTCATTCTCGTCTCAACTTTTGCTCGCCTACCTCTCTCACTCTCACTCTTGGTCCTCTTCGGCTCACTGCTCATTGCTCACTGAGACAAGGCTCAGTCGAAGGGGAAGAGGACTTTCGGCTCGTTGTGCAAAGGTTAAGGTTTTTGTTTTTCCTTTACTTCATCTCTTCTCTACTGGTTAGGGCTTTCGGCTCGCTCCAACTTTGCATTCATTGTTTGCTTCCAATGCCATGGAACTAAAATTGCACTGATTTTCTTTGCAAGGACAACCTTTTCTAGCTCGATTTATCAAACGGTGCGTCGATTCGTCACCTCGACCCAATCTCGTCCGACTCTCCTTCTTCAAGCCTGGAATTTGCTGGTCTGAGCTTCTTTACTTCGTCTTCATTTGCTATACTATTTATTTTGTTGTGGTGAAATTGTTTTATTTATTACTTTTTACAAGATTACATTTTGGGTGCTTTTATTGAGAAGTTTAGCACTTTGAAGCGTATCATTCCGTAGGTAGTTTTTTTTTTTTTTTTTTATCACGGTTGCACTTGTCGACAAAAATGTGATGTACAAGGGATGGTTCCATGGACCCACCCGGCAACCAGACCGGACCGGTAGTCCGATTCTCGGGTGGTCCATGAAATTTACAGGCGGCTCCCGGTTCCATTTTTTCAGAACCAGTCCTTAGTGGGCGGTTCCCAATTCTAAGGTGGGAACCACCTACCCGGACCATGAACACCCCTAATTTTTAACGTCGATAAAATCACCTGAAAATAATCAATTTAGAACCTTGACTCGTCTCACCCTCTCTCTTATGTCCTTGACTATTCGTTTGGCGTAAATTTGGTGAATCATTATTTTCTTCCCTTTTTCAAGCAAGGCTTCATATTGTAAATGATGTATGCATGAATACAGTTCGTGGCAAATTAGCGACGAATTTGGCCACGAATATAATTGGTCGCAAAATAGCGACGAATTTTGCCATGAATAGAGTTCGTCGCAAAATAGCGACGAAAGTTGAAAATTTTCGTCGCTAAATTTTGCGACGCCGAATTGGCGACGAAATTTTTTTCATTGCAATTTTCGTCACAACTTCATTTAGCAACGAATTTTCCAAAGTTTCCGTGACAAATGCCGTTGCTAAAACCTTATTTTTTTGTAGTGGGGAATCAGCCATAAAAAAAACCTCAAACTTTATACACTGTAACACATTTATTCTAAATTATTTTTTTTACACCAAAACACCAAGCATGTACCCGTGTGACGAATTTACCACAAACTTTTTTTTGCGACATAAAAAATCCCAAACTTGTATAATATAACATATTTACCTTAAACTTTTTTTTTTTGCAATACTAAAAATTTCAAACTTTTTCTATGACACTAATTTTTTTGGGTAAATATGTTGCATAAATACAAATTTGGAGTTTTTGATAATATAAGAAGAAGTTTTGGGTAAATGTATCACACCGTACGAGTTTGGGATAAATATTTCACACTGTACGAGCTTAAGGTAAATGTGTCATATAGGTACAAGTTTTTGGTTTTTAGTGTCACAAAAAAATTAGGGTAAATGTGTCACAGTGAATATAGTTTAAGATTTTTTTTTTGTGATTTTTACTAGGGTTGTGCAAAAGAACTAGGAACCGCCCACTTGCCTAAGAATCGAACCGGACTGCCTAAGAACTGGTGGTTCTTAAGGAAGCGGTCAAATTCCCAATTCCAATTTCTTGGAATTGTTGGGTATCGGTTCGATTCCCGGTTCCAGGTACAGAACCGCTCACCCGGACCGCTATATAATATATAATACTAATAATAGTAGTTTTTTGGGTAAAAGTAAACCCTTCTTCTTCAGTCTTTACACTTGATAAAAACGTTATTTATCGTCTCGTTTACCTCTCTTGACTCTCATTCTCGTCTCAACTCTTGCTCGCCTACCTCTCTCACTCTCGCTCTTGGTCCCCTTCTGCTCACTGCTCGTCGCTCACTGAGACAAGGCTCAGTCGAAGGGGGAGAGGACTTTCGGCTCGTTGCGCAAAGGTTAAGGTTTTTGTTTTTCCTTTCCTCCGTCTCTTCTCTACTAGTTAGGGCTTTCGGCATGCTCCAACTCTGCATTCGTTGTTTGCTTCCAGTGCCATGAAACTAAAATTGCACTGATTTTCTTTGCAATGACGACCTTCTCTAGCTCGATTTGTCAAACGGTGGGTCAATTCGTCACATTGACCCAGTCTCGTTTGGCTCTCCTCATTCAAGCACGGAATTTGCTAGTCTGAGCTTCTTTACTTCGTCTTCATTTGCTTTACTATCTATTTTGTTGTGGTGAAATGGTTTTATTTATTACTTTTTACAAGGTTACATTTTGGGTGCTTTGTTGGGAAGTTTAGCATATTCAAGCGTACTATTCCGTAAGTAGTTTTTTTTATCACGATTCCACTTGTCGACAAAGATGTGATGTACAAGGGATCGGTTCCATGAACCCACTCGGGAACCGAACAAGATCGGCAATCCGATTCTCGAGTGGTCCATGGAATTTATAGGCGGTTCCCAGTTTCATTTTTTCAAAACCGGTCCTTAGTGAGTGGTTCCCGATTCTAAAGTGGAAACCACCTACCCGGAGGTCCTGGACCACGAACACCCCTAGTTTTTACCCTCTATAAAATCACCTGAAAATAATCAATTTAGAACCTTGACTCGTCTCACCCTCTCTCTTATGTCCTCGACTATTCGTTTGGCGTATATTTGGTGAATCATTATTTTCTTCCCCTTTTTCAAGCAAGGCTTCATATTGTAAATGATGTATGCACGGTGCAATTGAACCAATATTTATTTATTTATTCCTCGATAATCAACAGATGAAATCTCCGCGACATTTTGCAATGGAGCGATTCGTCGTAGAGAATTCTCCCTCTTCACTTGAGGCTATAGCAATGAACACATCCACTCGTTCACCACTATACACACATCAGGCACGGGGTTTCGGCAGCACATAGTTTATGTAGCAAGATCACTTCCCGTCTACATATTTAAGCACCAAATTTAGGTGCTAAAAAAATTACCAAAAAAGTCATAAATTTATTGTATTTGTGTCAATTTAGTCATAAATATTTTAATTATGTCAATTTAGTCCTAAACATTTTCACTATTTGCCAATTGCATCAATTCGGTCAATTTTTGCTGGAAATTGCTGACATGGACATCAATCGTTCTATGTGTCACAAGCGGCACTGGCATGGATATTTTTTAGTTTTTTTAATAATAAACTTGGTTTTTTCTTTTCTTTTTTGATCGAGTTCCGGCAAGGATCGCCCAGACACTGGGCAATGGCGTTGTGGCCATCGTCGGCTCTAGGTGAGGGTTACCTTGCCAAATTTGGTGAGGGGCGCCCTCGGTTGGGCGAGGTCGGTACTTGCCTGTGGCCGTCAAAGGTAGCCTTGCTCAGCCCTCTTTGGCCATCATTGGTCGCCGGCCATCGCGTGGCCGGACATCACCTGAGACCGACCACCAACGAAAAGGAAAGAAAAAATCAAAAAAAGGAAAAAAAATTCAGAATTCTTTTTAAAAAGTTGTCCCAATCAAAATTGGCCAGATTATCATAATTGGCAAAACGTAAAAATGTTTAGGACTCAATTGACATAATTGAAAGGTTTATGATTGAATTGACATAAGGGCAATAAATCTACTACTTTTTAAGTAATTTTCCCTTCAGGTGCTTCGTCATCAACTGATCTCGTTGCTAAAGGGGTTTTTCCAGTAATTACAGACTTCATCACCCCCAACTCAACAAATTGAACTCTAGTCTAAACCTTACAGATACATGGCATTTCTTTCTTCTCTTTCCCCAATCTCAAGCTTCAAATTCTCTCCCGACAAAGCATGGTGGCCGGTACTACCACATTAAACAATTCGCACGACTACTGTTAATTTTCCCCGCTTGCTTTTATAAGTCGGTCAAGCCTACTAATTGAGGAAGCAAACCCATTTCACTAAGTTCTCACTGTTCCTCTTCCTGCCCCCTTAATGATTTTTTTAATTTTGAATCCCATTCGGGATGATAAATCATGATGCCTTCCCGTCTTCTTTTTGAAAAGAAGCGCTCTTGTGGGTATCATTTCACACCCGCACAGAGAGCCCCACCGATTTCAGCTTTCCAGGAGTTCTCATTTAGCAACAGCTGCCTAGCCCTCCATGTAAAGATTTAGGCTAATGATCTCCACTTTTAATATAGTGATCCATAACAGAACTACGGTAGAGAATTCTCCTTCTTCAATCAAACATTATCGACATCGCTCGATATATCATCGTCGAAGCGGAAGCATGGCGAGGGAGTCCTAGAAACCAAACTCATTTAGGATGATGCCGCGACCCTTTACACGACGACATTGTCGTCTCCTGTCTATACCGGCGAATGAAAGAGACGCAACGTTAAAATCATCAATGGACAAAATGACTTCTCCGTCGGATCTGTCGACCGTCGGAGTTTGCGCGAAAATCGTCGCGCAAAAACGCCCCCCCGGCATAGTATACGGATCCGAGAATGAGAGAAGAAGAAATGTGGAAAGCTTGCTGTTGTGAAGTGTGGACATGTCTTCAGGAAAAGTTGACTCTCTTGGCTGAATCTTTTTCCTGCTCCTCCTTCTTATCTGGTTTACCATTTTCCACCCACCAATTTACGCGGCACCAAAAGTTAACTAATGGGCTAATATACACCTGTGCCTATGACTCCACCTCCACCTCCACCTCCAACTTAAGATTTGTTTGACCAAACACGTCACCGGATCGAGCGCCGACGGATCATCGTGGGACTCACGAGGAGCCAGCAAAAAGCAGTGTAAAGACCTGAGGAACAACCCCACCAACGTCCAAGCTAATGGTCTCCTGTTTCATGTGGCTAGTAGATGATGGCCCCCCGCGAAAACTTGTTTCTGATAACTATAACATGTCACGCGTATGAATAGGTCAATTATCTTTCATCTGGTAAAAGTTCTTTTATCCATCAAATCTCCGGCACAAGCTTTTGATTGTCGTAGCTCCAGCGAACATTACTAAATTTGATCATCGTTAGCTGTCCTAAAATCCAATCTATTGTAATGATCCTTGTAAGATCTGAAGTTTGGAATGAGATTATCACGCGGAAGCAATCATGCACTCTTAATAAGAAATTAGCTATCACTCAGAAGTATTGAGGGGCAGGAACAATATGTGAATAGAGACAGAAAAAAGACCATGCAATTAATCAGTGGAACAACACCACAATTCTCATACAAAGTAAGATTGCCAGTTGGCGATGAAGCCGACAAATTTTCTCCTTGTTGAGGTACAACGAAAGCCTCTCCCTCTCTTTGAGCTGCTAATCTAGTGAAGAAAATTCATCTGCTTCACCACCAAGGCAATCAGCTTATTAGGAGCAATCATACTGCTCCAACTCTCTCTAACATTTTTGCTAGCTTATCGCTCGGCAAGTGCTCCGTAACAAACCAATCCCTAACCCTAACTTGCCTCTCAAGCAAGTCGTCGAGAATTTTTTGTTAGCGAGCACGAGCTCATCAGATAAGTCCGTCTAGCGCCATTTACTTAACCCTCTTCAAGCAAGCCATAAATACCCAAAAGACGAAAGGACAAAAAATAAAAATAAAAAAGAGAGAGAAAGGAACACCACTTATAGTTAATCACGAGCGAGCAAGTTCGTCCTCGGATCCAGTAGTGACACACTCCTTCTCGTCCTCAAAACCCTCGAGAGAAGGGTGTGGAGAGTGACCCCTCCCAAATGACCTGATGTGGTCTTTGAGCGACCTCTTGTGCTTGAAGTCGGAACCGCAGGTGCAATACCATAATTTCCCGCAGTTCTTCTCATGGGTCCGCCAGTCGCCTTTGACAGCAAAGGTCTTCCCGCACTTGCGGCACATGAACGGCTTGGCGCCGTGCTTCCGCTTGTAGTGGGTTTGGAGGGTCCTGAAATCTTTGAGGGGCTTGGCTCTCGGGTGGTTGATGTTGTTCTTGCAGCCTTGCGCACAACAGTAGCACGGCAGCCTCAGCATTGCCGCCGGTTGTGTGCCCTTCAGTGAGTCCGGGCCCTTTCGATACTCCGATCCGTGTCCCCACATATGCATCTGTGGTTAAAAGGGTGTTTCAATGACTCAAAGAAAGCATTCTATTTTTTACTATGGATTCAAGATATTGAAATTTGAGATTTAAGTTTTTGAAATTGGCAAAGGACAAGTTGAGAACTAAGAATTTTCAAAGTAAAAATTTCCAAACTAAGGCTTGATAGGTTCATACATCTATTTGTATGCCGCCTTGCACAATAAAGGACGATTAAAAGGGAGGAGATTTTGATTATAATGAGGTAATTCATCATAAGACGAAAAGAGAAGCTTTCGATGTTCAAATTGCAGTTGGCCCTCCCATTTTTCTCTCTTAATCTGACTAATTTACAAGCCACAAGAGAGTTGTCATGAAATCGAGAAGGTAAATTGAAAGGCTAAGGAGACGGTACAAACGCGAGATCCTTCAAGGCTGCACACACTTTCTCTTGTAATTAAGCGGCGGAAAATGAGACGAGACGACTTTATTAACCAGTGTATGGGCGACGAACAACAGTTGCTGGTGGATGAAATAAACTTTAGAGTGAACTTAAAATCCCAATCAAGTGACTGGCTAAATCAGACGGAACGAAAATGTAACACGAAAAGAAAAGAACACACGGACTGAAGGAAAGTTATGAACAAACTCAGAAATAATCAATTACTATAATTTTATCAGCGAGCGTTTCGCTCGGAATCCATTCGAAGATGAACATAAAGATCCCTCGGGGCGGACTAAAGGATCAACGGCTAGAATCGTTCAACTACCGACACAAGCGCCAAAGTCTAAACGCAATCATCTTCTTTGTGTATTGCATTCAAAAGGAGACGAATATAAAACAACGAAAGCTAAAAAGAGAAGGGGAAAAGAAGGGCAAAGAGTCTCGGATGATGGTCAGGACAGCGATCTTAAAAAAAAAAAGGTGATGAAGATTTGTCAGTGCATCTAAGTCCCACAACCACATTATCCATGCACGAGCACCTGCTCCCACCTAGTCTCCCTTTCCCATTTGATTTTTCATAGCCTTTCTTGTTAATTCGATTTCTGGATGAAGAGCCTTGCAAATTTCATTTAACAGTCTCAGAAATTGTCGCTAGGTTTCTTAAGAACGTTGCATCGATTCATGAATTCAGAATGAAAAGGCGTGTTCGACTGAACTGTCTCACCTCGCTCTCCCCCTCCGAACCGCCTCCACGAAAAGAGAAGAAAACCGAGAGAGAAATAGAACAGGAAATAATCATGTACCATCATAAGGGTTTTCAAATTTCCGTCTTTGTCGTCGTCTGAATTATAAGCATTGTTAGGAATAAAAAAAATTATAAACGGGTGTGCGCGGAGAATGCGTAAAATCTTCAAGACATGAAACTAGGCAAATGTAAGAGAGCAAATGCCTAAACTCTTGCACGAGAAAACCATATGAGAAATTACTGTGTACTGATTAATAAACGAGCGAGTTCAATTACCTGCATGTTGTTGTACCTATTGAAGGTCTTGCTGCAGATGGCACAAGCGAACTGCATGGGCCCCACGAGGATCTGAGCTGGCGTTGGGATCCAGAACCTGCTCTCCGCATTGAAGCTGGAGTACCCATGAAACAGGTTCCTCTTGTGAACCCCTTCCTTGATCAGGAGCTCATTGAAGCCATACTTGCTCTTCTCCAGATTGTCGCCGTAGCCACCGCCGTCCATGCCACCGAGGGGCAATCCAATGTGCAACCCCACAGCGACGTTCTCTGCTCTCGACTCTCCGACCCCATGCTGTCTCTCTCTTCCCTCTCCGACGACTGTGACCTCTTCTTCCTCCTCTTCTTCTTCTTCCTCTTGCTTCGGTGGCTTTGTCTCAGAGAGCTTGCTCAGGAGAGGCAAACACCGGATGTTCTCATGGAGGAAGCGCTGCTCTTGCTGCTGGTGCTGGTGCTGGTGCGATAAGTCGGGCGAGTCCGGGAAAATCGCGGGTTTCGCAAGATGAACCGGTTCGGTCAGACAAGAGGAAGAGGAAGAAGATGAAGAAGAGGTCGAGATCGATGGTTTGAGCCACTCAATGAAAGTTGGAGGTTGATGACATGGCTCCTCCTTGCCATTGGCAAGGTAGTCCCTGAACCCCATCTTTCACCCAGAGAGAGAGAGAGAGAGGGAGAAAGAGGGAGAGAGAGATCACTGAAACTATCCTTGGATGGTTTATATCCTGACTCTATGTAGTGGGAAAGGCCTTGCACTTGGGGTTGATTTATGAAAGGTGTGGTTTGGTTTGTCTTTTAGGAGCTTTTTTTTTTCCTTCTTCCTTTTTCCTCTAGAGGGAGAGAGAGAGAGAGATTAGTGGTGAGTGGGGTTAGGGATAATGACATGCAAAAATGAGACTCACTGATGAAAGAGAGAATCCTAGAATAGTCTCAACTCTGTGTGTGTGTATTGCAAAGTCTATATAGATGAAAGGCATTGAATATTTTTTCTTTTGCTGTTCTCTTTTCTTTTTTTCTTTTTATTTTATTTTGGGAGGATATAATGGAATTTGACCCTTGATGCATTGTTTCTCATGAAACCATGACAATATGGGATGATGACTGAGTATAGAGGGTGGAAAGAGAAAAAGGTGAGAGAGAGAGAGAGAGCATTTGGTCAATACCTAAAAGAAAGGAAAAATAATAAAAAAATTTGACAAAACTATATCATGGACCTCAAAAGGAATTTAAGTACTGAGAGAAAGTGAGGTTAGATGAACTTTAACTTCCGCAAGCTTTCATATTATATAAAACACAACGTATTGCTTGTGTCTGTGGTGACATAGAAACGGAGGCTTGCGGGCTAATCTTTTTCAACATAAACTGCCTAAGCGTGTTTGTTTCCATAAACTGTAAAAAAAAAAGTATTGCATGATTAAGAACAGGTATTCTGACACGAGATATATAATATTGTCCACATTAAACTAAAAAAAAAAGAGAAAAATCGAACAAGTAGGTTAGGTTCCTGTATTTCCATCAGCAAACATGCCGTGATACACTTCTCGACTCTATATGGCATTCATTATTCCCTCGTTGCATCACATATGCGATGGGATTCGTATGATGAATCTGAGCGAAACGT
Source organism: Metrosideros polymorpha var. glaberrima (assembly GCA_001662345.2). NCBI lineage: Eukaryota > Viridiplantae > Streptophyta > Magnoliopsida > Myrtales > Myrtaceae > Metrosideros > Metrosideros polymorpha. The sequence goes on along the minus strand of BCNH02000002.1, from coordinate 23,629,466 downwards.
TGTGCTTGAACTATGACAGAGACAATGCGCTTGTGCGCGAAAGCACGTTTATTAGGTTATGCACTTCAAAACCGTGTTTGAATACGCGTCACGAGAGTGAAATCCGTGTGAACAGAGAGAGATCTTCAGCGATTGGAAAATGGAATCGCAACGAGATTGGAAAATGACAAAGGCAAAGCAATGCGTCGGCATCAGTCGCAATGACTTTGTGTGGGTTCAAATCTCTCTCTCTCTCTCTCTATTTTGGGGTGTGTACAGTTGAACTTTCTTGTCTCCAACAACACCACAGAAAAGAAAAAGAGACCCCACGTGGCCAAATTATGCAATCCAGGTTATCTCTCGTCCATCTTTACTTGGTACAATCTTAGTATCTATAGGTTCAATCTTATGAACATGAACACATCAAGGAGGCAAGCCAAATCCCACATAGAAAAAAAAAAAAACCGACAAGATATAATGACCGGATTTTCAGGAGACAAAACTACAGTCTTCTCTTTTTAGCCCTTTCCTCTTTGTTTTCTATCCCCGCTCCCCTTTATTCTCTTCCCAGCCACACACCCACCCCTTTCCTCTTTCTTTCCACCTTTTCTAGTACGTACTCCCACTGTGTCCCAAATTCTAGAAGTTATAGGCCTCGTTCCTTTAAATTCTTGACGTAATTTGATCGATCAGATCAATCGCAACCATCTATACAGATCTTTTCCAATTCATCCGATGGTCGTTCTTTGATAACACGAGGAAGTGTTTGGGTTGCTTTTTGGCATTGTCTTGGACCATTGGCGCCAATAATTGGGAGGTTTATTTGCTACACAATCTTCTGATTTTAATTACACAAAATTTTTGCAGGAGCAGTTTTAACTTCATGACGGCCAATCGTAGCCCACTACATATTTTCCAGGAGAGTATACGTGATTGCTGCCCTATGTATATATGTCGACGTCGGGTTGATTGATAGTTAGGGAATTGATTTGAATGTGTGGTTGTTTAGATGCGCAAACCCTAGTTTGATTCCTTTTACTAGTGAGTAGTAACCGCGAACAATTTCATTTCATGTTAAGGCCACCAATCAAGGTTGTGATCATGTCATATACTACTTGATTCATCCTTTTAATTAAGGAGACATTTCGTGGTCCAAGCTTTCATGATCGAAAGTGTACCATCCGCTGTTGCTACCTTTGTTTATTTTTAACCTAGTTAGTGAAGGATATATATGATGGGCTTATAGGCTAACTTTACCAGCTTTCCAATTCATCTCTCAAAAAGTTCACTTTCTTTAGCAATTATTGATGTCCACCTTTTGCTCTCGCTCACCATGTTTGATTTCATCCTCTAAATATGCACAAAAGAAAAAAAAAAGTACAATTCTCCTTATTAATTGGTACCCATTTGTGCTAGTGAGCTTGACACAGCAACTCCGTCACATAAGTAGAGATGACATGTGAATAATTCGGATTAGCATTTCCACATAAGAAAGTTCTCGATACTTGTTGAGATGTAATGCTAGGATGTTCGGTCTGATTTACAGAGTGATGTGCTAAATTACTGACGAGCCGCGTTCAGAGGCCGACGACAATACACGATGTCAATTTTAGTCTTGATTTGTATACTCTCGCCCTATTTTATGATCAAGTTGTGGTCAAACCTTTTGCTAGGTCTTTCAACTGAACAGTGAAATACCATTTCAAGGCTACCAATGGTTGATTAGGCCGAAATGGTGGAATATTGAAATTTCCCAGATGTTGATTGTTGAACTTTGTCAAGATCATTCAATTCAACTATGACATCATTGCCAATTTTAAGTTTTTTCCAGGGTCGCTTTGAAGAAGAGACCCGGATGTTTTTTCTTGACTAAATCGGTCGCCACGTTCATCGGTTCTCTCATTTAAGGCTACCAATTACCGTGAGGTTCTTTCAGTTTGGACTGTCCATTCACGTTATTATTATTTTTTTTTTGACATTCTTTGCTCATAAATGTCATATGTTCGTGTTCTTCTACATGATTTCTTGAATTTGAACTCCTAAAGGTTAATTACGGCGGCCGGAAAAAGAAAATTTGGGGTTTGTTTAGGTAATATGAGTTAGAAAAATCTCGGCATCGTCGTTTTAAGGTATCCAAAAGTTAATTCGACATCATTATGTACATAAAAATACGATTGAATTTGAGATAGGTGAGTATACCGCGTTTAGGTTTTACGGTATGAATTTTGAAACTGCTATATCTCTGGCCAAATATGTGCTATGCATCATCATGAAGATGAAGATTAAACAGGGAATCTGGAAACTCCCCAAGAAATGCTACCCTCAATTTGATTTGACTTTTTTTTAAAGCGTATTAGGGGGAAAATATGGGAAAATGTCGCCTAAATTAAAATCAGGACCTACTTTTCCCCCGGGCAATAAGGAGAAATTAATCGGCTTAGGTAATCAACTTGGGTTTGTTTCGTCATCATCCGGTGATTTAGATATTCATTTTCGTTGCTTACAATTTGATTCGAAAAACTTAATTTGCGTATTTTCTTATAGTCATTTGCACAATACATGTATTCTTGCACCTCAATAATCATCTGCTGTGTATATTGAGGCGTAATCATACTTTTAACGAGAATCCGTTAAGTGCTTTAAGGGACTTGGACGCTCCATAATTAAAAAAAAAAAAGGAAAATAATACTCGAAATTATTTTAAACTGCCGTATACCTCTAAGATGTTCCGCGCAAGACTATTTAGCGAGATCCTCTCGATTTAATTGGACAAGGTCATAAAATGCAAATAGAAAATAGATGACTGATCGGGATGCGAACCTTTCATTGTGGTTCTAGGGAGTAATTTGATTCAGGTGATGGCGTGCAATGCAATCTACCTTCACTAAGGCCAGGCATTGCAATCAAATGGAAAAAACGAAAAAGAGAAGATGCTAAGCCAGGAGACACATACGCTAAACTCCACAATGTTAAAAATAACAAATTTGGAATATATAATTTACTTTTTGGCAATTTTAAGATCTGGCAATTGGTCGATTTTTGGGTTAATCTTACTTTTGTCATCATCATCTGGTGATCCTGAGCAACTTCATTTTTAAATTTTTAAATTTAACTAGAAAAAGGCCCTTGACCATGTCTTAATTATTTTCTTGCCACTAATTTTAGGATCAAACACCAACCCCCTCAAAAGAAGCCACTTGCACAAATGATTATTAAACCTGTAGCGGTCAAGTTAAAAGGCAACAATCTAAATCAGAGATGAATTGATAGAAAATCCCCAAAAAGTATTAAGAGGGTCGATTCCAAATTGCACCTCCGCAGGCACGTGTCTTGGTTTTCTTGGCCTTGTTGGACTTTTGTTTGGTCATCTTCTACAACTAATGCAGCAATAATACTTTTACACGTTCTAATTCTATAATTATGACAAGGACTATTATTCGGTCCACTGTCAGTGTTGGAAAACCCTCGCAAAGTCATATTGAACAAGCGATACTCGTGTATGTAATTAGTTTTCTAATCGAACTAATTCTATTATGTATCACATGAATGATGATATAGTTACATCTAAAAATATATATCTCTCTCTACTTCATAACTATTGTACATAGTCGATTTTATCACGTGCATACAAAGAATAGCATGATTAATAGTTGTATGGACGTTGAGATTTTAAACATTTTTAGTTAATCTTGCATTGCAAAGTTCTTAAATTTCTATTTTAAAAAAGAACAAGACTCATTTTATTAAAGAATTAATACCATGAAAAACCTCAAACTGATTCACATGTGATAAGTTTACTAAACCTAAGTTTTGAGTCACCAAAAATCCAAACTGATACACGCATGACACATTTACCTTCCGTTATTTTTCATTAAATTTTACCGTGAAATTGTTCAATTGAATAACATATGGCAATAACTTAGTTGATGTGGTAAGCTCACGTGAAAATCCATAATTCTCTCTCTCTCTCTGCAATTAGCCCTAATTTGATAACAAATATGGCTCATTCTTTGTCTCCCTCAAAGCACGAAAAACCCTAGATTGTTGTCTTCTAACGATGAAGGAGTGTGCTTGATGAAGAGAGAGAGAGAGAGAGTTATGAATTTCCACGTAAATTTGTCATGTTAATTGAATTTATTGTCATGTGTCATCCAACTCAATAATTTTACGATAAAATTTGATAGAAGTAATATGTCACTCGTGTACCAATTTGAGATTTGTGGCGATTGGCAATCTAAAAATTAATTTGGAATAAATTTATCACATATGTATCGATTTGAGATTTTTAGTGACCCAAAAATTAGTATGTGGCAAATTTATCATAGGTGATATTAACTCCTTTTTAAACTCAAGGCATTTGTTCTTTGAAGAAAAAAAAAAAAAAACCTCAATGCATTTAATGTCCAAAAGTCTATTTTTACTGTAATCTATACAGACGAAGCTCAATTGCATATCTAGAGAACGCTTCAACTGTCCGTGAGCACTTTCACATTGATCGCAGCCGATCGAGCTCAGTCACACCTAGACAAGCCGTCACGCTGACGTCACGGTGCTATTTTTGTCTTGATTGGCGGGAGTGACGTGGTTAATTGGGAATCGCAGGGTAGGTAATTTAGGTAAAATTATGAAATTTCCCCATAGCGCAAGAAGGAGCTCGCATCCCTCTCGGTCAAGCCGCTCGTTCAACATCCGTTCCACGAAGCCGACTCTTTTTCTCCTGCTGCAGCATCCGTTGACGTTGACGCCAGTCTCTCTGTCTCTCTGTCTCTGTCTCTCTCCATGGCAGTTCGAGCGGTTGGCAGGTTCGCAATGGGTGGAAGACGACCGAACCATTGAACAGATTCACAGGTCCGAACTCGAGAGTCATCTGGGTTTTTTTGTAGATTCCTGGTCGTTTCTCTTTGCTGTACGAATCGATCACGGAGGAGTCCCTCGCGCTGAAGTCAGTCATTCGATTGATCATTATAGCATTACATGCGTGCTGAATTGGGCAGCAATGTTTGTTTTTCCAAGTAAACGGTTGAGGGTCGGGGAGGCCGGACCATTGACCCTGGCGAGAGAGGCGAATTGATGACATGAATGAGCGTGCGAATTGGGGTCGCTCGCACAGGTTTGAAGGTTAGATTTGACCAGTTAATAAGACCTGTAGGGTGTTCCATGGACCTCCAAATAGTCAAACCTCTACTACACTCGTGCCCTTGCCTTGTTGGAGAAAGGGGGTTGCAACTTCTTTTTTTTCCTTTTCGAAACCTAAGTACATGGAAAAAGGAAAACGTGCATCTATGAGTGATAGGATGAACGGAGTTAATCACCTTCTTTTTTAGAACAGGTTTGCAAGCATGCATGTGTTTAGAGGCCCGCTATTACCGGTCTAGCCGACACGCATATTTTTTTAATCCCACGATACGAGTTTATAGATTGATTGGTTTTTGTTGGGTTAGTCGTCTACTTTTACATGGAGATCCATTTTGAAAAGCAATTTGGACACGTTGATTTCGTCGTGTGGTACAAAGACCTTTTAAATCCTGCCATACACCATTTGTTCTTAAGATGAGAAATCATACTTACGAAAATGGAAAATGACTACCCATTCACCGTAGGGTATGGTCGTGTGTTTAAGAATCATAGGAATTATCTAACTTTTTTTTCTTCGTAGACCTCTATCTTGACCTAATTTCAAACCGAGACACGGGGAATTAGACCACCACATCAAATTCAAATGGACAGCATAAGGGGTTCATCAAGGCCCAATCATCCCCCTTAGCCCAATATGGGAGGTGAATAGGTGATTTGACCCAAACGAAGACTGGAAATTGGAAATTAAAACGTGATAATCCTCATCCGAAGAAGTTCCAACGCACTACATAAAGCTTTTCCGTGGAGAAAGGATCCAAACTCTATGTGTGTCGGTCTAAGTCTCATCCGAGAGCTCATCCAAGCGATTTTTACATTTCACAATTTTCCATGTCGCAAAGTGAAATGTCACTTGACACTGTGCCTGTTTCGATCTAGTCCGTCGACGCCATCTCATGAGAAAGTCATCTTTCGCAAGTTTTTCTTTTTCTCGATTTGGACAAGAACAACTGGTCTTTGATAGGACCCAAAAAGTGAGCTTGATATAGTAAATGCCGGTTCAAGATATAACATTTGATCGCACCGCTCATAAATGAGATAGATAGTCTTCTTGTCGCGTTTCTCTTCCGGGGCTAAGATCCTTGTGATTAAAGGTGAAATGACATCTTTAATTTGACTTGTAATGGTCATATCATACTTTAGATGCTCTTTTTATACACAAACCCGTCTTCACCACCATTAACCGACTATGCAAATCGATGGTGATGACTACGAGTCATGTACAAACAAGGGTACATAACTTGTTTATTTAGAAGTTTACCCTTTAATTTCTAATTCCCTATTCATTCGAGGGTTAAAATCTTGTAGTGGGAGAGTCAACTTTGTTGTGCAGAAACCGGGCTTCGCTTGCATCATATACTACGCCGTGAATAAAAAGATGTATCTTGTGTTTGTCTTCACGGAAACATTATTATATTCTAGAAGTCTATCGCTCCTTAAAGTCACGTTTTTTTCCGAAAAGAAAAAATTACAACCAATGAGTTTTCGTGTGATTTCTAAGTTCTTGTATTTAAAGATATAAAGCACTTTCAGCACTAATATAATATTTATAAATTAGCTAATATCAGACATCTCACATCTTTCTTCTAGAAAGATATACGAGAGAATTACTAACAAAGTCATAAATTTATTACAATTATGCCAATTCAGTCCTAAACCTTTTTTTTTTGCCAATTTAGTTTTAAACATTTTGTATTTATATCAATTCAGTCTATTTGGTCGGATGGCGCTGACTTGGCATTTTTAAAATAATATTTTTCTTTTTCCTTTTTTTCTTTTCTTTCAATTTTTTTTCTCCTTGGATTCAGGGCCAATAAGGGCGTCGTAGCCTTGCCTACCCAGGGCAAGGGCGCCCAATCTGGGTGAGCAAAGCTGTCGTGGCCCTCATCGAGGCTGGGTGAGGGTCATCGGAGACCCTCGCCAGCCTAAGTTGCACAGGGAAGGAAAAAAAAAAAGGAAGGAGAAAGAAAATAAAAAAATAGAAAAAAGAAAAGAAAGAAAGAGATAATAAATCATTAAAAAAAATATTAAAATATTATTAAAAAAAGCCATGCCAGCACCAATAACGCCACTTCAACATCACCTGGCAAAATGAACTGAATTGGCACAAATATAAAAGGTTTAAGACTCAATTGGCATAATTGCGATAGGTTTATGACTTTTTTAGTTATTTTCCCAAGATATATTCATCTCTTTATATGCTGACTGTGTAATTATATCGGCATCATTCTCTTTATACTCGGCATATGGTGCGTCTTAGATTGCTTAAAGGCATGTTTGATAACCACATTAAGTGCGTTTGATAATCACTAACTATACTCAACTTAATTGGTTTGTTTAAGTTTAAATAAATCACTTAATGTAATAAGTAAGAATGACTTACTTAATTGGTTAGACAATAAAATGTACAAGGAAGAATAGAATCTTACAAATTCCATGATTGATAAGAAGACTACCATTCAATTTTCATATGTTATCGAACGATATTTTATTTTCATTTTCAGTAGCTAAAGACTTCAGCACTTAATATTCAGCACTTAAAATTTTCAATTTTATCCTTATTTTCTAGAAAAGAGAAGAAAGATTGGGTTATAGGACTGCATGCATCTCCAGGCAAACTTGGCCCATTTGGATGATTGGGTTTGAGGCCCATGGAAGTGGGGCCACTTGGAATCATAGTGGGCCAAAAATTGATTTGAGAAAGAATCCATCCAACACAGCAATACTGAAAGCATGGAAGCGTTGACTCTGCACGTCATGTTATTACACCGGTGAAACTATTCGTCTCAATTCGTGTCATCACCCGAATAGTGTGTAACATAAAATTGGGACCGTTAAAGCCTTTAAGTTATCTAAACAAGAGCAATGTGATTAATGGTTTAGTTTCTCTCTAATGCGTTTGTTTCGCGAAGAATTCAAGATCTAAAAAACATTTTCCTAGAGAATGATCATTTGTATCTTTTACACGAATATATGAATGAAAAATATTTTTATCACTCACGAAAATAGTTAAGCATAACTTATTGTCGATAATAAAAAAAATTTTGTTAATTAATTTTTCTGGTTAATATCATGAAAAACTTCAAATTGGTACACAAGTGATAAATTTATCTTAAATTAATTTTTTATTACCAAAAACCCCAAACTGGTACACTTGTGATAAATTGGTCTCTAACTAATTTTTTTAACCACAAAAAATCTCAAACCGATATATTTGTGACAAATTTACCATTCGTTAGTTTTCATTAAATTAGGTTAATATCACGAAAAATTTCAAACCGGTACACCTATGACAAATAGAGAGTAAAACTTTAAATTGGTACTCCGTTAATTGCTACGTATCATTCAACTCAGCAATTTGATAAGTAAAATTTAACGAAAATTAATAGACGGTAAATTTTTCATAGGTGTACCAATTTGAGGGGGTTTCATGATATTGATTCTAATTTTTCTAAATAATATAATCATTTAATTCTTCGAAAACCGTTTTCCAAATCTTGAGTTTTTTCATGAAATAAATGCACCCTAATTGTATTGAAGGGCTCTCTTGAGGTCAGGTCCATGAGACTTCCTTTATTTGGTGTTGTGCAGTTAGGCCCATACCTTCGGTAGTTCAAGACAACTCAATGGGACCCAAACAACCATGCATCGACAACTCTCTTTAAGAAACCGATCACTTAAATGCATCTGCAATTTTCCTTGCTTGAAAATCTTATGTGGTGTTAATTTAATAAAATCATGGGACATAGTTTGCTGGTATTAATGACATGTAGGACTTTCCGACAAGAAAAAATTGCCAATGTCATACAAGTGACAAGCTTTTGAAAACACTTAAATAGTTGTTCAAAAAGTTATGACCAGTGCTGTACAATGGTTATGGCACCGTCAGTGTTCTTATTTCGAAAGAAATTGTTCGTGTGATTTGGTTGTAAGCTTGATGTCAATGGACAACAAGCAACATAATGAGTTACCGTAATCCCTTATGCCAATCTCGGCAACCCTGGATTTTATCGTATGTTTCCGAAGAGACCTTGACTCGGAATGTATTCCCAAAATGAGAAATTAACTTGTGTGAATAGAGATGATTAGAGGCATCAATCGACTGGATTCTGGTCGGGGAACTTTCATGAGTAATTTTCTATGGTCGAAGCTTAACTACAGTACATGGACATGTACCTGATAATCTGTTATAATCCTTATATATAGTCGGTGAGAAGCTAATCCGGATGAGACATTGAATCTTGTCATAGCTCCACCGCTGTAGCTTCCGGCTCTGTTCAAGAACTTCAGATGGAATTTGGCGTGGATTCTTCCTCTAAGGAGAAGACAGACTCAATATTGATCATCACAATGAGTGAAAGTTGGACATTCAATGATCACAATCGCAGATGACCCAACGAAAAATCTGCAACTGTACCTGAATAATACAAAGATAAGTTAATGCATGTGAAGGAAATTGGCTGGTCTCCTTTCAAGAACGGCCCCAAATAATTCGGAGGGCACAGTCGAGGATGGTACAGCGACTCGTTGGGATGGGCGATGAATGGGACCGCGACTCAGTGCTCACCATACAAGTTTCTTGGCCACCTCCACGCCAAGCCAAACCCGTCCCAATCTCCAAAATTTTTGGTTCCTCCTGATCCTTGTTCTTGCATCACATGTCTCAAAGGAGATAACAATAAACCAAACGAAGTGCTTGATTCTTGAAAGCGATCGTTTTTCTTGTACCCATTTCAGCATACTAGCCATATACATTGTCACCGTTGTTGCCTTGCTTCTGGGTCAAGCTTCTTTTTCTTTTTTTCCTTGCATGCGCGTCGCTGGTTCGATCATGGAGGCAAGAACTGTCTGCTCTCCACTTATCAGACCCTCTTCTCATTGTGCAGCTTCGCGTCGCTCCAAGCTTGTCTCTCCCGCCAGCAATGCTCTGTTTTCTGGTGTATCTCTGGTCTCCACGCTTAATTTGAGGACATTTTCGCCGGCTGTTTGTTGGGCCATGGAAAAATCTGACCAGGTAGCTGAGGATTTCTTGACTTCACTTAAAGGATTCTCCTGTATCAAGTTGACAGTTTTTGAATGGATTTTTCAGCTGAATGAGGGGATTGGGAGTAAGGCGTACATGTACCATAGGATTTTCTTGATGATGGATCAAGCACGGATTTAAAGCACTTTCTTGAGTCAAGGGGAATATGCATGTGTTTTATGCTGGAAAGATGTGATCTTGCGGAAAGAGATCATGTTCGAGTTAGGGTCTTGAGTTTATAGATGTTATGTAGATGTACCAACGGTGAATTGTAAAATCCAATGTTATAAGAGAATCATCGTGGTTGACACAATTAAGCGGAAAAGAACAAGACTTTGCCTGTTGCTTGCTCTTTGTAGTTGTCCTAAGCTGGATGATAGAAGGCAGGTTTAACGATATTAAGATTAAGGCTCAATCAGAAAAAATTGATGCAGGGTCTTTGATGTGATGCCAACCCTTTCACGAGGGGCCTAATGGCCGCTGCTAAGCACTATATCCTTCTTTCTGTTTTTTCTACCCTTTCTTCTGTTGGAAGCTACTCTTCACCTTGTTTCATATCTCGACTAGCTCCCACTGTTTCAAGCAAATGGCGAGCTTTTAGAACTTGCTTAAGATTTCTTGGATTGCTTGCTTGCAGGGAAGAGCTGGCTGGAGTCACGAAAAAGAGATGCCAATTATACCAGAGTCATTTCCGTTGATGAAATCAATAACAAATTTTGCACTAACTAACTTTCTCCCTATAGGTAATGCTCCAGTATTTGCTGGCGTCAGTTCATAATGCACACAGTAGGTTTTTCTCTAATTTGATTAGTTAACCCTTACTGCATTGTTGTGGCTTCAGACGCTTGTGTACTATCTTTTGACCTTTACAAGCAGCATTTAAACTCGCACAGAACCTATTAGCTTAATTTTCAAGAATACATGACAAACATTGTAACTAGACGTGTTGAATTTGCAGCTCTTCTAAGTGGAGTAGCTTTGGGATTTGCAGATCCTACTCTCGGTTGTCTCGCACACAAACATTCGTTGACACAATTTGCCACTTCAGGAATATTCTTTATATCAGGTGAGACTTTGGTCTCATGCACATTGTCTACAGGCTTTTTTTGTCAACATTTATATCTGCTTAAGTTTGCAGGCCTGAAGTTGCAGGACAGGGAAATAGGAGCTGCCGCACAAGCATGGCCTTTAGGATTATACGGGCTAGTATGACCTCCACTTTTTTTCTGTTTCGACTATATGGTGAAACTTCCTTTCTCCATTCTTTCTCACTTGTTCATGTATGCATCACTTCTCGCCATACCTAACATTACTCGAACTTAGATCTGAAAGCAAAAGCCTTTCGTATTGAAGATACTTAGGTCAATTTTTGAACTTGTTCTGTAGATAAAGTACGGGACAAGTCTTTTATTCTATTTGGACTCTTATTAAATGCAAAAAATGACATATTGGCTTCTGCACTGACAAATGTGACGCCTGATTTCTTAAGCACTTTTCTTAAAACCTTGAAACGCATGAATAACATGCATCTGTGATAGAGATTAGTTTATGTTTTTTTCTTTTGCTGAGAGTGAATCCTCTGAGTTTTGCTTTCTGAAGAGGTCACCCATTAATTGTTCTTAAAGAGGTTTGTGAAGGGTCTATTTGGGTTCTCTGCTTTAAAAGAAATGAGCTGCCAAAATTTGCCGGGACTGTTTACATCTAATGTTTTTATTCTTTATTCAGGCTTCTATACTTCTGATCAGCCCCTTCTTGTCCAAACTAATTTTGCAATTTCAGCTCACACCTCGGGAATTTGTCACAGGCTAGTGGCTCAATTTCGAACATGGTCAATTTTGTCTTCTTTTCTTTGCAAAAGTTACTTCTCTAATTCGAAAGTTGTTGGAACAGGGTTGGCCATTTTTACTTGTATGCCAACAACACTATCTAGTGGAGTTGCTCTAACTCAAGTATGTTCTTTCTATGTTTTAATAAATCGGTTCTGCATCTTTACTACAGTGTTTCTCCAGTATCTTTTTGTATCTTCTCTGTCTCTCTCCCCGTCTGGGGAGAGGTTCCTCAAATTTTCATTGTTTGACTTAACACATTGTATATTTGCAGCTTGCCGGTGGAAATTCTACTCTGGCACTTGTATTGACTGTAATGTCTAATTTATTGGGCACTGTCGCTGTAAGTCTTTAGTTCCTAAGCTATTTCTGCTTTCCTTCTTTCCTTTAGGAAATATAAACAGTGAACATAAACAGCAGCAACATGGTTTAAGCAGGTTGATTGTCTATTATCATCCTATTGTTGGACCTGTCTTTCTAGGATTTGCTGCAGAAATGCTGCTATTGTTCTCTTTGGAATCAAGGCTGAAAAAACCCTAATACTTATGCTTTTGTATTGTTCTTGTTGTTTTTGTTATATTAATTAGCAGTTAGACTCTCATCTTGCCACTATTCACAGTCTTCAAATTATCCAATCTTACTAATACTAACGAGCTTCCATCTTTCTCTCATCAATACTGCTGCATTTTCTCATCTGAAGCTATTGACAAGTTATATTTCAGTGGCAGGCTCAGTTTTATTAAATGAAATAGCTAGAACAAGATTTGTTTGATAAGCAATCTAAATAATCTGTTTGTGAATAAAATTGTACGTAGTGACTCTGCAACAAGTGACTGCTGCATGACTTCTGAACCTGCCACGGTGCTTTGTAATTCTTATGTGCCAAGTCTTACCAAAATACAGAACTATCTTTCATGCAGCTGGCTTGGACTCTGTTTTTCATTATTCAAGGAATAGAATACTATGCTTATCAGTTCTCATCTTCTAGGTGCCATTTTGGGTATCAAAGTATTTTGCTGATGGTTTTGGTGTATCCATCCCTACCGAGAAGCTTTTTTGGAGCCTTATGTATACACTTCTTGCCCCTTTGATTCTGGGAAAGGTTCATCTCCTATCTAAAAGATTTTACTCCCCAACTTTGTGGACTACTTACTGCTATCAGCCTTGTGAAATTAATTGCCTTTCAACAAAAACTACATAAAAACAGACATGGCGTCTCATTGAAATTGCTAACATTTATCTGCCACACTTCAGTAGATTCTCTGGTCTGAAGTCTTGATTTTGGAATAAGTGTCCTGTTGTTGAGATACTGAGCAAGTGACAATTTTGGAATTTATTTCCAGTAAACGGATGAAATTAATAGATTAAGACTGAGCAGTTGACTTTGATCTTTATGCACTTTGCAATCTGTAACTACAAATTTGATGCAGCAAGACAATCCAAGAAAAATGTACAATTTTATCGTCGGCTTACTTTATCCCATAATTTCCTATCTTTTGGGTTCTTGTTCTCCATAGAACCAGTTCAATCGTCGGTTACTTATCTAGAGCAAATTGTCATATGCTGCTGACCAGTTCACTTAGCTTTTGGATGAAATGAAATTCATTCTAAAAGAAGTTGCGGTGGTGTCTCGTGGGTCTTCAAAATCCAAGGAATGCAAACAATTGGGTGGACAGAACTTAGGTCTTGGTCTCATATAGGTACTTTAAGTTGGGGACTTTCAAAGATTCTTCTGCATTTGCTTGATAGACGCAACCCATTTTTCTGAACTCAGGTCATGTCTCCAAGGTAAATTCCCATATAAGAAATGCCTTTCAACTGCATGAATACTTGACCGTGCAGCGTTACAATTTTCTGCTTGCTACCTGGACTAGGTATCTGTGCCAGGTACATGTAGTCTAATATTGCCAAGTATAGTTGTGGAACTTAGAGCCTTTAGAGCTTGTAGAGGATCCAATACAGGATCTACTGCAATGGCATAGTTGAGTTCATATGGGCAATTCCACTTAGTTGGATAAGGCTTCTTGTTTCTTGTTGTTATTACAATTGCAGTACTTTTCATACAGCACAATATGAGATCGTTTCTGCCTCTTCAGGCATGTGCTTGTGCATCTTCTCTACATCATAATTTTGATGAGACTTTTCATTAACAGGTAGCGCGGTACTCCTTCCGGGGTAAGTTTCTTGACTATTCCTTACCTATCGTTTGTATCAGGTTTTATCACATGACTGAGCTAAACCAAAGTCAAATTGTCACTTGTCAATGCAATAACGCGCACGGATAGAGATAACCTATACTTCAGCTGCATATCTCTAGGCTGTGCTTCAATAGCACTGGACATAAACTGAAATTGCCACAACATCCGTTCTTGAACTTTACCAACCTGTGGTGCTTCTTGGTCCACTCCAGAGACTATGTCATGCATCAGATTTTCCGAGAGATAGACCTCTCCATTGTTCTTCAGAAATGGTTAAATGACTGGCCATTTGTACTTTTGACTTTCTACATCCCTGGATCATATATTTCCGTTGTCTAATTTCACTTTGAGACAGCCTATCTCTAGTTTGCAGGTCTGGCAACCTATGCTGATCGGAATAAAAGGGTTTTGACAATGACCTCTACAATCTTTCTAAGCCTTGTAAGTTTTGAAATCTTTCAATTGATATTCAGAGAATTTCAGAAAACTCGATCCCACCGACTTTATAATGTTTTCCTGTCTCTATTCCTAACCCCCTTAAAATGCTAAAAATGCTAAGAAGACTGAATGCGAGATGAGTGCTTGCTGCTTGCTGATTTATTGGGTTTGATGTAATTAGGCTGATATGTATGCTTCTGTCATTTGTGAAGAGAATGTTATCTAACTGGTTGCGTTTAAGTGCCTTCTCAGTTCTCACACATAGATATGCACAAGGAACCAAATCTTGATCTGAAAAATTACAAGACATGGGGCATTGAGCTTTTGCCTGTGCGATGCTCTTCATGAATTCTTCTTCCTTGTTACTTAAATTAAATTGCTCCTTTCTTGCTTTAGACGCCATGGATGCAAGTGAGTAAATCAAGAGAAATGCTTTTAATGGTGAAGCCGCTAGTTTTCCTCAAAGCTATTGGGCTAGGAATGTGAGTTCATCGTTCCACCAGAATTTCACTTTTAGGGTTTTCCTAATTTTCAATTTTGTTCCAACTGATGTATCCTCCTGCAGGGTGGTGCACCTTCTCTTTCTAGGTTTCAACGCCATCACCTTGAAGATTTTCTCAGCTGCCTCTGGTTCGAGGATGTCTTCTCTAGTTAACAAAAAGAATGCTCGTGCCCTTATGATAGTTTGTAGTCAGGTGTGTTTCCAATGGATGAATTCCTAGCATACACAAATCATGAATGGATTCTTATCGTTTTGTACTGAAAGGTGATTAATGAATTATCATGCCAGTTATTTTTGTTCAATGTGAGAAAAAAACCATGCTAAAGCTAAATATATTCTAATTCATCTTCATACATTCAGAATTTTGTGAATATCCAGAAAAAAATAAAAATAAATAACAAGTAATTTCGTCCATTAGCAACATCCATTACTCAGTTTCGTCGCCCTTTCCTATCAGCTCTTTTTCTATTATATCTGTAAATAGCGAATTCGTTCAGTTGCAGGATTGCTACCTCTAGTTCAAAAGGTGCAAAAGTAAGGAATCAAGCTCATGCATCTTCCTAATTTTACAGAAAGCGCTGCTGATTGTAGTAGCAGTGGTAGAGCAGCTGAACGGTGCACTTGGCGAGCCCGGGCTGCTAGTGCTCCCTTGTGTAGCAGCACACATAACCCAGGTATCTTGTTTCCCCTTTCCTTTTTACAACCATTATTGTTGATTATGTTTTCATTGGCAATCTACCCGTCGGGCGTGCATTTTGTGGCTGTAGATCATCATCGACTCATTAGTAGTTAACATTTGGCTTCAAAGAGACCGAGCATACGAGAAAGTCAAGACAGCATGAAGTTTGTCTTCTCAGCATTTGTTGGGTTATCGGCATCTTCTGCGTCCTTAAAGAATACGGCGCTAATGCTACTGGAGAACGTTTCATCCTAACGGCTTCGGATGGAAAGAGTGCGTTCTTTGTAATGCTGAACAGGCTCTTCAGGATGACAATATACGATTGTACATGTTCTGTTAACCCAATAAGCTGCTAAAAAGTCGAGCTATGAGCTTGCCGCCTTGTGATGCACTGAAGTTCCTTCTGATCTCTAAATCCGATGCAGGTAAATAACCGGTTGGGAAGAAGAATCTAAGATTGCGCAGATACCGTCATAGCTTCATTAAACAGGAAAGTGTTCCCAATATCTTCACCTACATGTGATGCTTAAGAAGAGGTCATGTTGCTTACTGCCACCAATGGCATAGTCCAGACAGGACTTTACCAAAGAGGCTCTTAAACTGGCAAGTTTTGATGAATAACTCTCCTCAAGCCCTTGAGATATCTCTCCTTTTCTCTTTTGCCTAGAAGCCCTTGAGATTTCTATCACACCATGATCTAGAGAATCTGTAGTACGCCCGGAAATTTCGGTTGGCCAGACCAAATCTTCAAGCACCTTCAATTTTTTCCTTAAGGACATGAAAATGCAAGTGGCAGATTTACCACTGTCGTCACTTCATCATAGGCTTCAAGCTTGTTCTGGAATATGTACTAGTAATCGGCCCGTGTTGCTCGCGAAAATAGAGCATTTTCAGTACGAGTTAAAAATATTTGATAAAATGGTTTAGTCATTAATTTAAAACTAAAAAGTTACATTTGAGAAGATAAATTTTCGTTTTAAATAAAATTTATGTAAGTAAACTTTTGAAGTTTGGTGTCCACCCAGAATTTACAATTATACCTTCATCTGTAATTAACTATAAGGTAGTTGAGGTTGATATTGACTTTTATCATTATGCGGTTACACGATGCAAAAACCGTTTTAGATGCAAAAACCGTTTTAGATCGAGAAAAAATAGGAGATTGAGGCAAGAGGGAATAGTTATGTTGAAAGAAAATAGAAGAAAATTATACTCTGATTAATTTTAAATAGGTAAATTAACCTATAAAGGGTTCTCATATAGCTAAAAAAGAAGAAAAATTATTACAAACTTATTATATTGAATAACCACCCGTTTCATCCATTCGATTTCAAATTACTGAAGAGAAAATTTAATTCCTCAATACGATCTAATCAAGACGTGTTTCTTAATTTACTAAAATAGAAAAAATAATTTCCTTGTGATTTGACACATAAGACTTTTTATGCATTGTCATAAATCATCAAATAAGTGCATTTATAGTGCACTGCCCTTTTTCTGACTTTTTCTGACTTTTTCTACTTTAGAATACTTGTGTACAATAAAAATTGCGAACTTTTTCTTTTTTTGAATTCTTCTACCTTTTCAATTCTATTCAATAGAAACAATTTATTTGCGATAATTCATTATTTTCCAAAGAATATCGATCACTCAGATATCATTTTTCTGAAAAGAATCGTTATATAATAATCCACAACCAATTCGATTTATTTTCTCATTTAACTGCCACGTAAGGTCCCATTATCTAGTTTCCTTAATTTTTCTTTCTCCTCTTTGTGAATCCTCCACCACTCTCTCTCTCTCTCTCACGCTACCTGGCCGCTTCTCTCTATCTCAAGCAACCTGGCCGCTTCTCTCGTTATGACACGCCCACAAGAACGACATAAGCAGCACATACATTCATCCACGAGAATAACATGGGTGGTACTCCCTTCATCAATGGGTCGAGAAAGAAAGAAGCCAGCTAGCCAGAATTCTTCACACAGACTTTTGGCCTTGTCAAAATGGTTGATGCGTGCATAAGAAATTTCTAGGAGCAGTGTTGAAGTCTCTAGTCGCGTTGCGCGGATGACGATGAAAGCAGGAAATCTCTCTGAACATGCAGAGATATCTGGTGCAGAGAGGTGGTGTTGTACTGTATGGACGTCCAATCTTTCTTGAAGTCGACCAACAAGCTTGGCGCTCTCTCTCCCTTTGCCGTCATACTCCACTATCGTACATGCATCATTGCTGTTTCTTTGCCCAGTCGTTTCCAGTTTCCATACAAACCAAAAAGTAAAAACTCAACAGGCCTATCATTATCTCTTGACTGAAGTGACCAAAGCACCTTTCCCAAACAGTGCAAAACCCCGGACCCCAAAAAACATGCTGTTCCCAACGAGAAATCGAGTCAAAAGGGATCGAGGGAGAGACTGCCACGAAAAAAGCAGCGACATATTCATGTGTTGCAGCTCATAATCCTTCATGTGCAGTGCCCACTTCTCACGGGTTGTCGTGCGCGAGCTCTGCAGATATTCTTCGCCCAAACCCATCTTTGCCTGTGCATAAGTTGCGGGTACAGCAATCACGTTCCGATGCCAAATTCAGTGGCCTTGCTGTGGGTGTGGCCCGTTGCTGTTGATCCCCATGGCTGTGCATAGCGCATGCACATGTGATGCATTCATGGGAGAACCTGTGTTCCAGGGGAATAAAGTGGTCAATTTAAGCTGCAGAAAGCTCAGAAGAAACCAGTAGAAAGCAGAAGGGTTCTTCCGACAGAGGAAAACTGTTGAGGTGACGCGCCAACTTTGTAAGATACTCCTGTGATCCATGGCCCTGCTGCTGCCCTTCCACAAGTGATGGTTTGCAGGGTGCGTAAGAGAACCTATGACACGTGCAAAAACGGTATGGTCGGGCAAGTTTCAGGATAGGAATTTGAAGTCGAACGGTAAGAATCTTCGACTAGTGTGTAAGTTTCGGGGTTCAAGGTCATATTCACCCTTCGCTCGCCTTGTGTCCTATGTCTTATCCCCTTTTATAATAGACAAATTTGTAATTTCAGTGTGAGATTTTGGCTCACAATCTAACAAGAATAAAAAATATGAAAGGACATGTGGTATTTGTTTAATCTTTGATGATATAAGATTTCAACAAATACATTCAATGTTTTAGACAAATAACGACATTGAAATAATTTTTTTCCTAAGAAAAAGTATTATACAAAAAGATTTAATTTTCTTCGCCGCGCGGCCTATTCTAGTAGAATTTATGAAATAAGATGAAATGAAGGTTTCTATCTAACTGTATTATTAAGGTATATGTTTTCTAATTTGGGACATCTAAGAAATGACTTGGTTAATTGTACTTTTTAAGTGAAACTATAAGGTATATGGTGCTGTCATCATTATAGTGCTAAAGCTTAAAAATAGGTGGAAATGCAAATTTGTTAACAAGAAAAGATTGTGCGCAGCGAAATATGGGTATGTTGTTGGTAAAACACCGTCGGAACTTCACTTCGAGATGTCTTTATATAAATCGAGATTTATAGATAGTGCTATAATTGTGAAAAAAAAAAAATCGATTATTAAGCAAAGCTACAATATCAAGTTCTTATGGTACCAAGACGACTGATGATGTTGTGATCGTTAAATCTTTTTCGATCCGGCGGTAATGTGCTGGTTTATATTTTCAGTTCATGGAAGAAAATGGACAACTGAGAGCTCCCTATAAATAATAATTGTACGTAGGAAATAGAAAAAGTTAGCTATAAATGGTGGTCGATACCGTACCAACAGTGAAGTACTACAACCCTACGGCCAAATTCAACAGGACAAATATTCTGCGAAGTACTAAACATTGCCATATATAGAACAGTCAGATCGAGCAAAAATACTCTTCTTCACTCCCACGCTGCAAGCTAGTTGTCATCATCTACTAATTAAGCATCGAATTAGATCTGATTCATGTCGATGATCGAAACTAGTACCATTGCTAGATCACCGGTTCTCTTCGAAGAAGGTCGAGAATCCTTTGGAATTTTTTTGGAAAATGCTTAGCTAACCATGCCGTTAGCTAAGCAAACATACGGTCAAATCTCAGCCAAGTGCTTTGCATCTTCAAAATAAAAGATTTAGTCAACTGATTTTCTCAAAAAATGTGTGTGGCTAACCTTTTACCGTCACACTGTCATTTTACAGTGGACGGTCAGGCTAGCCTCACCCTATTTTTTGACAACCACTCGAGCCGGTTACATATGCCGGAATCGTGGGATTGGACATATGCGAGAGAGATGAAAGGTGGCGCTGGCATCAGCTCTCGCCCCTTATTTCGAGATTTGGAAAATGTCTGACTACCAAAACGGTGCGGATTCATCTATTAAAAGCAAATGATTTGCTTCTTGGGTCGTCTGGCCGGGCAAACATTTTGCATCCTAACTTGTTATTATTGCAAGACGTAAAATACAGGATGAAACACATACACACTATGGCGTTACATCATAGTCCATTTCGGAATCCACACTCACGTTGACATTAATATCCTTATTGTGACCACCAGCATGGTCTCTTAACACACGTTACGCGTTATAGAAAGCTCTCTCTTGAGCTATATCACATCATAATAATTTAGGGTTCCATCCATGTTGCACACACAGTTTCATTGTCATTATTGTTGTGGCTGTCGTCTTTCAACGTCTTCTGGCAGCCGTTTCCCTCTGAGCGTTGAAGAAGACCGCCCCGACGGGAAGGCCGAGCTCATTGTCTTCCGCGAATCGTCGGGTGTTGAAGCGATCTCTTGACGAAGGGCCTCTCACTATGTCCCTCCTCTCCTGCTTGAACAGGATGAAGACAAACCTGTGGATTCCTATGTTGGGCCTCGGCATCTCGTACTCCACCACCTCCTTTCCTGTGTTGTCCAACGGGGTAATCCAACAAACACTATTTAGCATACATGTCCATTTCCTACAAAGCGGCTTATGCCGAAATATCGACTAGGTAGCCGGTTAAGCGTGCTTGGTTCGAATGTTTGACATCTTTTGTACATCCGTATTGATTAGTTCGGATGAAAAGTTCGAACCTATTATGTTTACAAAGAAACGTCGACCATTTGTCTAATGAGTGTGCTTTCAAGCTTGTGCATGCGCGCGTGCGAGATTGTGAGTTGGTGCTTGTGTTGGTAAAGGGTAGAAGACGGGGAAAATCGTAACCGCACCCGAACTGTACGAACC
The DNA here is from genome assembly GCA_001662345.2 of Metrosideros polymorpha var. glaberrima. Lineage (NCBI taxonomy): Eukaryota > Viridiplantae > Streptophyta > Magnoliopsida > Myrtales > Myrtaceae > Metrosideros > Metrosideros polymorpha. The sequence continues at coordinate 23,608,485 of BCNH02000002.1, read as the reverse complement.
CAATTTTCACGAATCGGCCGGATCCATGTTGGGCTCGCCTGACCCAAGAGTGCATGGGGGATGGACTCACATGCATTAGATGTATAGGTAATGCCTTCTCTAAGGGACGAGAGAGACTTACCAAATGTGGCATCTGTTGTACCCGGGATGTCCGTCACCATCCTGCAAGCAATTCGATCGGATCAATAGCTAAAACAATTAAGTGCCATGCCAATTTTCTTTAGTGATACATAGGACTCGAGTCACAGACAACGTGTAAATGCTTTAAGCTTGGGAGTGATCTACTATCATGTCTTGTTGAAGTTCGCTTCTCGTGGATGACCATGGTTTTAGTGTTGGGAGGACCAGACTGGCTCGCATCATTAGATGTGGACTTTTATATCCGCCATTGTGCAGTGTCAACCCTATTCATTTTACTATAGATTCAACCACCAATTAATAGCCTAAAAACAGATGGGACTCACGCTCAGGACTAAAAAGAACATTGGGTTTTCACAAATGTATCATGAGCTGTGGTCTAGTCCTCAAAAGAATAATGGAGGTTCCATAGTTAGAATGTAGACCGGGTCATGGAGTGCCCTTCTGATTAACATGAAAGACCAAATAAGACACGAGTCAAAATCTGGGTGGCCGTGCCCAAACACAGACCATTTGCACTTTATGACGTGGGAAATCAAATTTATACACTGAGCCCTCGCGCACACAGGCACGTAGAGATATGTATGTCGAAGCAAAAGACTAAGAAAACTCCTCTTTACATATTTTATTGTGGAGTGATGATCTCTATATGAGTAATAGGAAGATTTCATCTTGATCTGAGCTTGGAGAAGGGTAAATATGTAGTGATTACCAGTGCAAGTGCTCCCTTAGATATGGATCACTAGGACCAGGAACATCTGGGTCTGTCATTACCTGCATACATGCATTAGAATTAGCACGTTATGACCAATCAACTTTTAAGCCCAAAGTGTAAGGGAGAAAGAGCAACCGTGAGAGGTGCAGTCGTTAATTATTACCAGTGTGAAGAAGGACCTCATGTCACCACCATGTACCTCAACCCTAGGCTTAGTGGTAACAGAGGAAGGGAAGAGCTCATGGCCATTGAACACATGCTTGTTGGAGTTGTAAGTGACTGTCATTTTGACACTAGTTGCAAAACTGTCAATCACATCCCCAATCACTCGACCAACCACGAGGGGATCAGACATTCTTGCCATGAGAAATGAATATAGGACACAACCAGAGAGAGAGAGAGAGAGAGAGAGAAAGAGAGAAAGAGAGAGGCAAGGTGCTTGAGGATTGGATAATTAGCTGATTGTGTGGTGTCCTTTGGAGGCTTCTCATTGTGCACTGATGGGGAAGTACCCCTTTTTATAGTGTTGGGATCAAGAATAAAACTGTTGATCTCTCTCTCTCTCCCTAGCATGTGCGTAGCACAAAATTCCAGAGGGTCCAGAAAGGGGAACTAAAGCAAAGGAAGCATAACAAACAAAAGAGGAAAAGCAAAGTACAGTTTCAGAAACAGGGTATAAAAGGGGAGAATACAATAAGAAACAGCTCCATCTATAAAGGATAAGGATCGGTTGCTTGAATCTAACTTACATAGGTTGAGTTCATGCCAAATTTTACATTAAACGCTTTTGATATTGGCAATTCACTTCATTTGTGCAAGAATTTTTTACTGAAGCAGTAAAATTTCTGTTGATTTCTAGAGAAGTACTTAAGATAGTTGGGCAATTAGTTAGGTCTGCACTTAAATATCGCATCGTGATGTCTATCCAAATTGCACGGAGTGCTTCGCGATAATTCGTACTGCTCATCATGTGGTACGTGAGTTCTCCAATTCGCGCCATCTTTAAAATGCGATTGATTTGAGTTCACAAGATAATAGTATCACGGTCGTGTCATACAGCAATCTTTGATCAGACAATGGTGAGGCTTTAGCTGAAGAATCATATCAATGCAAACCACTGCTTGGGCAGAAAGAGAAATCACAGGCGTAGTAGCAGCAGCACTCTTTCGCTCAGCTCGACTTGAATCGAAACGACATTATTTTACAGATCAAAGCGTACATCAACAGTGGAAGGAAACGTGAGAAAGGTTTAAGCTTTTCAAAGCATTGGGTGCCCACCAAAACCGGTCCTCTTCAGTTCATCCTCAACTTGGCTACTTTCCACAAGAATAAAAAGAAAAGAAAGGAAGAAAGACAGGAAGTATTCTTGGCAGATCCCTGCGTAGACATTCTCTAGCTGGGAGAGACTCGAGGCCCTTTTGTATATCAGGTAAATAAAGGAGATTGTTCGCTTGTGATCGTTGCCATCAGGACATCTGTCCACAACACATCATTAAATTAGTTCTTCGTCACAGAGGATGCAAGAGAATACGCTTGAATATCAATGGAGTTCAAGAAACTCCACCATTAAGAAAATTGCCGTGATCAGTGGGCAAAGTTTGTGGTGTTAGGCGCATTTTTGCAGTAAAGTAGATTCTACTTAGGCAATGCCAAAATTGGTGATGGGGGAGAGTGGATTGCCATATTTGGAAAAAAGAATTTGAGTCGCTCTTTTTCTTTTTTCAACATTATTCCCCCTTGATAACATTACTTAATTCCTCCCTCGATTCTGTCGCTTCTTTTCCTCGTGTCCAGCCATTGCTTCAGTCGTTTTAGCCCCCAATAAGATATCACATGCCCAGATAAAAGAGCTATTTCTATTTTAGACAAATTAAACCTACCGCGAAAGATGAATCTCAGGTCGATGAAATATCCTAGTTATCCTATTGAACGGGCAACAAGCCAGATTGGATGGCCAAAACGTGAAATTATTCGCAATTGATGGCGAGGACAAATTTGAACCTATGTCATGCGCCTAATGTACGCACATCGCTCCGTACTTAACCACTAAGTCAATCTAGGGTGATGACAGATACTTTTTATTCTCTGCATCTTACATCATTCATCTCCAAAGCTAGGCAAGAGTTTTTATATGGATAATTAACTGGAATTAAACTCAGTGAATCAGTAAGACTGGCTCCTAGACTTGAGGCAGAAAAAAAAAAGAAAAAAGAAGAAGGACAAATTGGCCAGTGAAATCTAGAAGGTTGTTGTACAAAACATAGTTTCATCTTCCACCAAGCCAAGGCAAGGAAGGAGTCTAGGCCTATTGACTACGAATGTTTCTTTCTTGGCAAGTATTGCTTTTGTTTCTTGTGTACCCGGCTCAGTACCTCTCCAAGACCCATCTTTCCTGATAAAAGAAGGGGAAATCGCGAGATTTCGACTTGATTCACGGACATGCACCTCAACAGAAAGCCAATAACAGGGATCGCCCATGTCGATCACAACTACCCACTCGAAAGAGCGAAATGGTGGTTGTTCGGTCTAGTTGGACTGGCGATGTACCAGGATGGTCGGACGACGACTAGCTGCTCGATCTTCCCACAAGTGTGCAATTGAAAGCTTGAATTGAATCCATTTCGCGGCTAGATCTGATCAACAACAGAGCGTGCAGATGGGCAAGGGTAAAGGATCAGTTGAGACGATGCGCTCTGGACCGATTCAATTCTGCAAATGGATTTTTCAGGCTCTCAAAACGGGCCTGATGGGCCTGAACGAGCTCATTGATGAAGGCTTTGGGCCTGAACGGAACAGTGGAGATGGCCCGAGGTCGGTTCTCGTCCGGCACCCCCACCTAATTCTGCTCGCTCGATTCGACTACTTCCACCTCATCGGATTCAGATCGCAATTTGAAGAAGCGTGATGAAGCCGATGATCGCTTAAGGGCGATCGGTTAAGAGCAATTTCAAAGAGGATAAGTCGTCATATTGTACAGGAAAAATTTGTCGAAAGAGTTTTTAAATTTATTGTACAGCGGCCAATTCAGTCCTAAATTTTTATTTTTGCCAATTTAATCTTAAACTTGTCAATTCAATCCTAAATCTTTCAATTGGGAATTGAGAGCGCAATTGAAAGATTTAGGACTGAATTAACAGTCGTGTACAAACTTCTTTAGTTTTTCGAAATCTTCTAAGTATTACCACGAAAAATCCAAATTGGTATATATGTAATAAATTTACTTTAAACAAATTTTTTTATCACGAAAATCTCCAAACCGATACACCTATAATAAATTTACCTTATTTGTCGGAAAAGATGAAATAAGCTCTATCTTTAGAAAATAAGCTAATTGAATAAACGTCAACTAAGTCATTATAATTTTTTTAAAAAATTTAAATTTTGGGTAAATTTATTATAGGTTTATCAATTTGAGAGTTTTCATTATAGATGTACTAGTTTGGAATTTTTGGTAGTTAAAAAATTAATTTATGATAAATTTATCGTAAGTATATTAGTTTGGAGTTTATTTTTATGGTATTAAAAAATAAAGAAGAAGAAGAAGAGGAGTTTTGGGTTTCTTCCATGTGGGGACGGGACTCGACGATTAACCAGGAGTCACCGGTCGATGTCAATCCAATAATGGGTTAGTACTAGTAGCAGAAGCAAGGTGCAGAAAATATGCTTCGCGATCGATATCGAGCAATGAAGGTGACGCTCACCTACCGTTCATGGCGACAAGGCTCTCCGCTACGCACCCGCCATTTTTAGGTTCCCTTGTCTTTTTCGTCTCGAGCACCAGACATCCCGTTCGAGACGCCAAAGCGTCGTTTGTCCTCTTTCCAGACCGCTCTGCGGCTCACGTTCTCTAATGGGTCCCTTTCAGTTTCGCTTCCCCTAGTGCCAGTGGCTAGCTCTGCTAATGTCCATGGGCGCGAGATCCTAACGCTTCGGGCTTGCTCTGATTCGACGGTGTGGAACTTCAACCCAGGAAGAAGTCCGCGCGACTCGAGGTTCTTGTCTCTCTGCTCCGTGAATTCGTCGCATCACTCACTTTGCTTTATGGGTTTCAGAGAATTCTGTGCTCGAGTGGGTGTTGGTATAATTGGGATAGTTCGCATTTTTCGCTGTGGTGATGAACGAAACGCTTTTGAGTTTAGGGCATGTGATCGAGCTGCTACTGTTTTTGTGAGGGATCATTCTCGGTTTGGATAACAGTGTGCAGGGAATACTTACTTTTAGTAGCTTAAGATTAGGGGAAATAAAAAACAAAGGTTTTTGGAGTACTTGCTTGGCAGGGCAAGCGCCGAAGAGGATGGCTGCTTCTGGAATTTTTTTAAGGGTGAAACGTTGAGCTTTAGTCCAATTTATGGCAAGTCGGTTGTTGATGGAGTGACTCGGATCGACATGAATGCGTACATGATGCTTCAATACGAGTCTCGCTCCGCCTGTTGGAGTCGTTTTGCCATGGCCTGTTCTGCTTTGCTTCTTGTGTTTGGCAATTTAAGTACAATTCGTGCATTAATTTGGTCAAGCTATGACGGGCTATGGAGCTGATTAGGGACTGAGCTCGAATGAATGTCTAACTTGCTGTCACTAAATCGTTAAATAAATGGAAGAGGAACGGAGAAAGAAGCAATTATAGAACTATCAGCAAATTTATCAATTTAACCAAGATCGAAACATCATCTTGGCCCTGGTCAAGGAATGCTGGTTGCTGTAATGCTCTAGGTTGTTGATATATGCATATCTATCAGTGGCTTCTAGGGCATGTTAACATTGTCTCTTTCTAAGCTGGAAGATTACTCAATGGTCACTCTTTTTCTTTTCCAGCGATGTTGGGACCTATTGCGGTGGCAGTGGTGGTAGGTGTTCTCGGATGGGCTTATCAGGCATTGAAGCCCCCGCCTCCAAAGATGTGTGGCTCGAGAAATGGTCCTCCTGTCACGTCCCCCAGAATCAAACTCAGTGATGGGAGGTATTTAGCTTACAGGGAGATCGGCACTCCGAAGGAAGAGGCTAAGTACAAAGTTATTGTAATCCATGGGTTCGACAGCTCCAAGGATCTCAATTTGCCAATTCCTCAAGTAATGAACGTCTCTGCTTCTCTTTACTGATGTAGATCGTACAGTTTGAATGACCAATAATTGTCACCTATTTCTCATGTCGTGAGTGTGGCATCGAATTACTGCAATTTGTCGTGTGTGTTTATTTCTTGATATGTACTTTATGGGAGAAAATTTATTGTTGGATAAAAAAAATTTAGCCATACTGGGGAAGTTAAAGGTGGCAAATTCAGCATAAGTAGTCGCTGCACTATCACATAACAGCTTTGGACATGAGGATGTTGAATTGAGGTAATTCTGGGTGAAGAAAACCAAAAACTGTTGGAGGCATTTTGCACTGAACAAAAATATGATCCTGTCTTTGCATCATGGATTTTCATTTTGCCCTCTGCAGTAATGCCTTCTGATTTCCCAATCTGATGCATGTAGTCCCTTTCCTAATGGTGATGGATCGCCGGCATTTCTGCGTCCTAATCAAATTTGGTAGAAGTCTTGTGGAATATGGTACATTCATCATTGTATTTTCTTTTACAGGAACTTATAGAGGAGTTAAAAATATACTTTCTCTTCTACGACAGAGCAGGTTATGGGGATAGTGATCCAAATCCATCTCGCTCCGTGAAAAACGAGGCATCAGATATTCAAGAACTAGCTGACCAGTTACAGATTGGGTCCAGATTTTACGTGATTGGGATCTCAATGGGCGCCTACCCGGCTTGGGGTTGCCTCAAATATATACCCCACAGGCATTGTTCTAGCCATTAGCTTTTCAATTTTGATTGCCGGCTTAAGTAGATGTATTGAACTTTTCCATGTTTATTGACCTGTCCTCGCGTGTAGGTTATCGGGAGCTTCCCTAGTTGTCCCTTTTGTGCACTACTGGTGGCATTCGTTTCCTTCCAGGCTATTAAGGGAAGCCTTTGGAAAATTGCAAGTGCCCGATCAATGGGCATTTCGAGTCGCTCATCATGCCCCTTGGTTACTTAACTGGTGGATGACCCAAAAATGGTTTACCTCGCTAAGCATAATGGCTGGAAACATGAAGATTTTTAGCCCGGGAGATTTGGAAATCATCAAGAGGTGTGGGGACAAAATTAACCTTTGTCAGGTAACTTGTATTCTCTTATGCATTTATAAGAGCAGTATGCTTTTTGTTACGTCGATGCAAACTGAAGTATTTCCTCGTCGAGAGATGTTTCACTTTAAAAGCTTGTGCTGCAAATGCGAAGCTCTTTCATGCTCAGGTGCACTAGAGGCTGGAGATCTTTGATGACTGAACATATTGATGAAAAACCATTTTTTCAGAACATGTTGACACAGATGCCACTATCCTCTATCGCAACAGAGACGAATTCCCTCATTGAGATTTTTCTTATTCAGATCTACATACATGTGTTGATCATCTCCTGGTTTTACTTGATTTTGTTTGATGGATAGTGTTTGAAAACAAATCGATCAGCCATTTCTTATCTGTGACTGAGTTAAGTGCAATCATTTTTGGGTCATCAAAGTCAGGGCATGAAAAATTTAGAAACATTATGTGTAACTGCAATGTTTTCGAATTCAGGAAAAGATACAGCAGCAAGGTGTTCATGAATCTCTACACCGGGATTTAATAGCAGGTTATGCAAGCTGGGAATTTGATCCCCTGCAACTGGAAACCCCTTTTCCCGACAATCAGGGCTCGGTTCACATTTGGCAAGGGTTGGAAGACCGTATAATTCCTTATGAGATTAACCAGTACATTGCAGAGAAACTTCCGTGGATTCGTTACCACGAGGTGCCCAACGGCGGACACTTGTGCATATTCGAGAGCGATCTTTGCGTTGCTGTGATAAGGGCGCTTTTACTGGGATAAGCTGGCTTGTGCGGGGGAACCTACCCACCTCGCATTGAACAATATCTATGTAACCAGCGAGGCTTCCGGAGAGCATTGGCTTGTGTATGTGCCAGTGCACCCAGCGTAGGTGAGGGAACTAGCTACTCTAATAAATAAATTTCCGTTGAGGAGTGTGTCAGTGTCGTCTCCGACTTTAAGATGCTTGAGATCTCTAGGTGCTTGCTATGAATATGCTTGATGATTGGTCTCTTCCTCATTCTATGTACTGCTTGCTTACTTGTTCCATCTTTTCTTCCTTATTCTATCAATTGTTCTCTGTGCTTGCTGTTTCAGACGCAGCAATCCACTGTCCAGAATCAATCGATATACATTTGTTGAACATGTTCAAACATGTCCAAACGGAAAATATTGAAAACAAGCGTCTCCTTCAGACTCTGAGCATTAGAACTTCCAAATGGAAAAACTGGTTTTTCGAAGGCCATTCGGTTACAAATTTAACTGACAAATTAAGACACCCGCTCCATGTTTTTGTTAATTCTTGGTATGTACTTCATGGGAAACGGTTCTGACATGGTACTCTAATTTGGTCGTTGTAGCACTTCCCCGTTGAGGTCCACTAATCAATTGACAGTGAGTGGACTAGGTCTCAGCCTCGTTTCCACAATGCCGCCACCGCGTCCAAGGAAACCTGAGACGATCCGCCGTCGCTCAAGGCCTCCAGCACGCCATCTCTTGCAGCCGAGATCCGCTCTCTGACCACTTTTCCTTCTCCCGAGCCTGTCATCAACTCGGCGACCCGGTTGGCTAACTCGTCTGCACTCACGACCTGTCCCTGTCCGACATGCTCAGAGGGAGCGCCAGGCCGGCCTCCTCCACGAGAAACGCCCTGTTCACCTTCTGCTCCGCGTAGAGAGGCCAGGCCACCATCGGCACCCCGGCGCGCACTGCTTCGATGATCGAGTTCCAGCCGCAGTGAGTGACAAACCCGCCCACCGAGCTGTGACTCAGCACCTGTATCTGGGGTGCCCATGACTTCACCACCATCCCCCTCTCTCTTGTCCTCTCCAAAAATCCCTCCGGCAAGAACTTCTCTAAGCTCGTGTCGTCGCCGTCATTTGACCCCGATGTTGATTTTGCGGACACATCCTGCGGCGGCGGCCGCACGACCCACAAGAATCTCACCCCGCTTTTCTCCAAACCTGGACAATAGTGTTTTATATGTCAACTACATTCTCGTAACGAAAAAGTGGAATCAATCATTGATGTAATTTTTCTTGCACGAAATACTTCTTATTACTAAAGCTTACCTGAGGCCATCTCCTTCAGCTGCATGGCGGAGAACCTTCCCTGGCTGCCGAAACACAAGAACACGACGCTTCGGCTCAGTTGCGAGTCGAGCCAACTCAAGCACTCGTGCTTTTTTTCTCTGTTGTCGCCGTCGACCTTTGACTCAACCAAAGGCCCGACGGCAAAAATAGGCGGAATCGGCCTGTCCGGCACGCCCAATCCTTCTCTGATGGCACTGATGATCCGAGTCTCGAGCGACTCGCACGTGTTAGCAATGATGCCGGACGACAACGAGATCATGTTCCTGCAAGCATCCAAGAGGTGGCCGTAGATTCTCCAGCCTCGGTCAAGCATGCCATTCGGCATGTCCACAGCCTTGATCGGAGGCAACCCGGGAATGTTCACAGCCTCATCTCCAAGATCCTTCAAGCTCTTGGTGGTGCTCCCATGGAGGCTCGGAAAGTGGAGGAAGATGGCGAGGGCAGTGGCACCCGAGGTGAAGAAGTAGTAGGTCGGGACGCCAAGGTCACGCGCCACGGGGAAGGCGGCATCCGAGAAGACGTCGATGATGAGGGCTCGGAGGTCCGCGGCAGCGGTGATGGCGGCGAGGGTGAGGCGGAGGTTGGAGGTGTCGCGGCGGGCAAAATCGAAGGGCGTTTGGTCAGGCTCGGTGGCGGCGGTAGACGGAAGGTGGAGGACGGTGATGGAAGGGGAGTTGGCGGCGGCGGCGGCTGCTGCTGTGGCTGTGGCAGTCGAAGCGGAGGAGAGGATGACAATGATGTATAGGCGAGGGTGGTGCTTGTGAATGAGAAGTCCAAGTTCCAACATGGAGACTATGTGACCCCTCAACGGCGACGGATAGAGTACTATGGTCTCCCTCATGTTTTTCTTACTATGATTGAACGTCGAAACATAGTTTATATAGGCAAACAATACGACCGACAGGGCAAACAAACATGCTCATTAATATTAAAGAAGCGAAAATCTCTAACATTATTATAGGGCACCTCTTGTAAATTCCCGATAATACCATTTTCTTATTTTACATCCAGGTGATCCTGAGGTCCAGATAAAGACCTAGATAAAACATTTTAAGGACTTGCTTAGGTCCAATGTTAAAACTTAATTTATGTAGGCAAATCATATGGCCGACAGGGCAAACAAATATGCTCATTAATATTAAGGAAGCGAAAATCCCTAACATTAATATCAAAATTAAATGAGTTTAAAAGTGGTGTAGAGCTCTAATTTCGCTCCATTTACTTTGGTTTTCATGTTATGATATGTTTTTATATCGTGATGATCGAAAAGTCGTTACTTGCACGTTTGAACTTATGCGAAACTTTCGACCCAAAAAAAGAAAGAAAACTTATGTTGAAACCAAGGCAAAAAAAAAAAGGGACGTGTCGTTGCCAAATACTAAGGCGAGTGACCCATGGACCACGTAAATCGTTGACCGTCTACTAATTAAGAACTACGTAGAACAAATCTTTTTTGTTTTTTTGGGCATTTGATCATCGTTCGCTTGTTTATGGAGGTGGGTATGTTATAGATTTGGAAGCTGGAATTACCTTATTAGAACCGATTCCTAGTTTTTGAAATCCGTAATCTATTCTGTTTGTCTTGAAATCAACCCTACAACTTATCATGTTTGTCCAATCCAGTTCTAGAATCTTTTTGGGGACTGGTTTTTTTGTTTTTTTCTTTACTTCATTTTTTTGAAAAACCCAAGACAAATAGCAGCTATAGTAAAATAATATTACCAATAAAACGGCTTAGAGTAAAATATCGATAAGAAACTAACAAAAATATAGAGTAATAAAGAAGTTAAAGCTCATTTAAGAAAGATGGACCATCTTCTTCTAATTCCATAAAACAGGTTCTAACCATTTTCAAAATTTAGATCGGAGAATCGGACCCTTTTCCATGTATGGTCGGTCCGAGTTTTTGGGTAAAACCGAACTGGTTGCACAGCCCTAATTACACTCAATCTATATCATGTATTCCTATTCCCTTCATTCGGCGATTTAGATAACTAATTAAGCGAAATTCACTTATTGCCCTATTTTTTTATAATAATAAAAAAAGCCGCTTGTAGTTAGGCGCATTCGGCTTCATTATATTCGATATTATTCGGTTGTTCGCACCGGGCCTACCGGCCGCTGTCCAAAATAATAATCAGCCCATGACCAAAAATAAAATAATAATAATAATAATAATAATAATAATAATCAGCCCGAGGACGACCCCTTACTTGGTCTGACCATTTAAAAGTTTCTTCGCTTCGTCAAGAACGTCATTGCTGACGTCATCCGCAGCAAGGGGAAAAAGAATTCCGCATTGCCACCTCTACCGTCATCGCTGACGTCATCCGATACAACATAAGATAAGATAAATTTAGGGGAAAGAATAAACCTTGCTAAGGCGCCCCTGCCGGGGCTGCCAACGTCATCGGAGTCGGTAAATTTAATACGTAGATAAAGAAAATTGAATAAAAATTGATAATAATAAAAGAAGAATTAATAAATTTGGTAAGTAAAGTTGATAACTCAAATTAGAAAGTAACTTAATCGGAGGAAAAATGACAAGTTATTCTAATTAAGGTTGATAATTTCTAAAAAGGTCAATAACTTAAAGCATTGCTAAGAATATTAATTAAAAGAAAATTTAAAAGAGAAAACCAAATAAACGTCAATAAGAAGCTCGATTGAGAGTTACTTGCAAAACAATATGAGATAATTTAATCGAAAAAAATGGCGAATGACATTAGTTTAGGTCAATCGATAATTTCATATAAAATTCAGTAAAGTTGAAGCATTAATAAGAAAATTAATAATTTCATAAATATATTGATAGTTCACCGATAGGCTTTTTACACTTATCAATACTTTTTTAAGTTTACCGGCATGATAAAAAGAAAAAAGAATCCGTATCTCTCCATAGAACAAAATAATTCCGTGTCAACCAAATGATAATAGCAGCTCGCCATCCTCTCCCAACATAATGTACATACAAAAACGAAATAAATCAAATTACATCTTTTCTCTGCAACTTATTAGTGATTCCAAATAAATACTCAAAACTCAAAGGGATGCCGGCCGTTTGGTTCGGCTTTTGGGGAAAGTTTTTGGGAAAATGCAAGTGCCTTTAGCCTAAAGGAGTTCGGTGAAATGCAAATACCGTTTGGTAAACAGTAATTGAAAAGTGCCTTGAAATGCAACTTTAGGAAAATTGCTGTTTGGTAAACATACATTTACAAAGTCCTTCAAGCTGTTAGTTTAGGTTTTTTAACTTTAATTTGTTTAAAATTGGAAAAAAAAAAAACAAGAAATGTCAATTTGATATTTTCGCGTTGAGAGTAATATAAAAGAAACATATTAACAAATTTATAAATAAAAGCAACACGTTCATCTCTACTCTTTCAAAAACCCTCTTTTGAAATTAATGCAACAACAAGACCCACCCAAAAGAGAATTATTAAAAGAAAATGAGGAAGAAAAAGAAGAAAAGAAAAAGGAAGATCCATCCGCAACAAACCGTGAAGAGAGAAGGGATAAAGGGCAGAGATTTAGGGTTTTTTTTTTATATATATGAAGGGCAAAAATGGAAGGACAAAAGATAAATGAGGGCAAAAATGGAAGTTTTGATATTTTCATTAAACCAGGGACTTGCATTCCGAAAATGCAACTTCCTAATGGATCTCTTGACCTCCATTCCCCTAAAGGCTTTTGGAGAGCTTTGGAGATGCAATTGCATCTCCCCAAAGTCCTCCAAAAAACAAACCAAACGCATTTGCATTTTGCCAGTTCTTTAGTACTATTGTCCCAACTTAAAAAAATTATCAAAAAAAATCATAAACCTATTATAATTATGCAAATTCAATCCTAAATATTTTTTTTGTCAATTGAATCCTAAACATTTTGCTTTTATGCCAATTCAGTCCATCTGATATTTTTGAATAATTTTCAAATAATATTTTTTGAATTTTTTTCTCTCTTGTTTTTACCTTCTATAAGAAAATAAAAAGAAAGAAAAATTCAAAAAATTCAAAAAATTATTAAAAATTATTCACATCCGACCAACCAAACCAGTAACACAAAAAAGTTGAGGACTCAATTGACTAAAAAAAGAGTTTTAGGACTGAATTGACACAATTACAATTAGTTTAAGAACATTTTTGGTAATTTCCCATCTCATCTTTTCTCATTGAAATATGTCTCAAAATCTGGCAAGATTGTATCATATAGTTCCAGCTGCCAAGAGATTCAACAAGTAATGAGACCAATCACGACCCCAGAAAAAAGAAAAAGGAAAAAAAGAAATGCAAGTTTATTTGTCTGCTATATATTACATAGACATATACATATATAAGTCAATGCCTGAGACATTACATGCACACCCTTCAATCCCCACACGAAAGCTGGCCTTATTAACATACATATTATTATTATTATTACTACTTGATTTTGGATCTGCTTATGCATGCATGCATGCAAATCGCAACAACACTATACAGAACTCACTATCATGATATTTATTACTTACTGTATATATATAGATAGATATAAATATATATATCTTGACAATCAACATGTTCCCAATCCACACCTCACTAGAACTTCGACCTCATCCTTCTTTAAACATGGCGTTTCCTTCTTCACCAAGCATTGCTCGCCGTCCTCCTCATTGACTTGAACTGCTCAGCTGCCTTCTCTCCCTCGGTTGGCTGTTTCCATTTCATCATCATCTGTTAGTGTCACCGATACAACGTTAGCTTCTCAAAGAAGTTCACATAAAACTTGCAGTGGTCGTGTCTGAATTGATGCGAGATCATGCTTATAGATGAATGTCTAGACTCAATTTTACCTCCTTTCGGCGCTTCTGCTCGTTCTCCGCCTGCTCGAAATGCCGAAAAAGTATAGGAGGGTGGTGAGATTATGTTGTGCAGTAAATGAATGCAATGGCAGTTGAGATAGAACAAGGCGAAGATCGGAATTTTCGAAATTTTCTTACCACCATCCTTGTGAGCTTCTCGTTCTCTTCTTTAAGCTGATTGAGCTCTACTTCTAACTCAACTGTGTATGCCTGCGCCAAACGCGTAGATGGAATAAAGACACGTGCTTCTCAATTTCGCGGCCATATAGTCTCGGTATGGGAATTCTATAGAAAAATAGGTCACCTGTTTCCTAGCTCGAGATCTTGCAGCTGATTCCCTGTTTTTTATCATCCGCCGCTGCCTCCGTTCGACCACGATCTCCGGTGGACCATCGATTATCCTCCGACTCTTCAGCCCCACCGCCTCGGCCATGCTCTGGCATCGCTCGTTCACCATACCACTCGCACATTCTCCCATGTACCGATTGTTGTGCGCGTACATTTGGAACCCCGGGTACCCGTTGCCCGGCAAGTTGTTCCCGCCGCCTTGAGGCGTGTTGGGGTATGCGTACCCGCTCACACTTCTCATCCTGAGCCCTGCGTCCAAAGATGAAGCGGGGTCCATGAAGTTCCTCTGCGGCTTGTGACCGGGTGGCTGCGGCGGTGGAGTCGCCTTAGGCAGGGGAGACTCTTGCACGACCCCGGCTTTGATCAGGAAGTCCTCCAAGGTCATCTCACCGAAGGTTTGTTGTCGCCTAGGCGGTTCGTGATCATTGAGGTTGGTGTTGTTTTCGTTATTCGGGGACGTGCGCTGGTCCTTGTGTATCTCGTCCCACACCTCGTCCACAGTCTTGTTGCAAAGCGGGGTCGGGATCGAGAACGAGCCTTGTCTCGCCAGAGATGATTGGCCCGCCGCATTTAGGTTAGCGCCAGCGGGCTCGTTCTGGCAGGGCAACGACTGGTTTTCCTCGACGCTCCAGATGCTCACTAGGAACTCGTCCATGTTCATCGAGCCGAAGCTCCTGCCGCTTCTGTATTGGATCTCATCGAGGGTGAGCAAGAGGATCGAGTTCTGTTTGCCGAGAGATGACGGTGGCAGCGGCAGCTGCTCCTTGAGCGGCTCGCCCGGTGGCAGTTGCCCTGCAAACGGCGTTTCTAATTTGAGGTCATCACGGCCAACATTTCCCAATTCGGCGACTTCCATTTTAAATCAATTGCACAAATTTTTTTATATGGAGACTGATGTTAATTACATTCGCATGTTCCAGCATCTGCATGGAAGAAAAGAGTACATGTAAGCAACAGAATTATTTGAAAAAAAACAAACAAATTGGTCGGTCCTCCCATAAAATCGTTCCAACAAATCATAGCACTTCATTCTTAATATGTCGGAATGGGCACTTTAGCTATAACGCAATCAATTTCTATCTCAAAATGCTTTATGGATTGAATTACAAGAGATTGAAGAATGAACTCGACAGATAGTATTTGATTCAAAATATAAGAAAAATCAGATGGTACCTGTTACCATTTTTTCTTATACGCAATTAGTATGATTACTAGCTTGCAAGCTCGTACCCCAAATTGTCACCTGATCACGCATTATCTGTGAGAGAACCTTACCCAAATCGTAAATGCTTGCATCTCCATGAGACAAAAAAAAAAGTCACAAAAAATAAATAAAAATAAAAATTACAGACCATGCTATGATGCATGTCGATGTCGCATTAAAAAGAAACAAGAAAAGATAAAATTATTATAAAAATTTGTAATTTGAAAATAATCGAAAAGTCTGTGGGACAGCAACATTAAATTGATGGCAAGGCCCGAGTCCAGTCTCTCTCTTGTGGACCAGTCAATCGGAAAGCCCCGAAACCAACCAAATCAAGAAAATGGGCCGACCCGAAAGACTGCTGCCAAGTCGAAAGCTCTTTGGACTAAAGGCGACGACTCCTGACCCAAGAAAAGCATCAATGGCGACGACTTAACAACAAAAGGAAAGCCGACACAAGTCCCTCTCCCAGATCGAATATCTTTCCCCCCGCAGACCCGTCGCGAATGGGTCGGAACATCAAGAAAGAAGTCCGCGGCCGGAGTTTCGTGCTCTCCTCAGCTCTTGAGGCGGCATCAACGACGACCCATTCCACGATCGAGGGCGAAGAAGCGACATGCATGCGGACCGCGCGCCGCCCCTCCTCCGCGCCCCGCGCAGAGATCAAGGACCAGACGAAAAGAGGAAGAAGAAGAAAAGAAAAACAGGAACCCATTCGGGAAATTCTGTTGCATGCGAAGAGCGCGCACCTGACCAGTGAAGACATCTCAGCTGCATGAGAAATCCTGAACAAGAAAGCCAAGTCTCCCTCTTTCTCTCTCTTTCTCTCTCTCCTCAAAGGTTTCTTGTGACCCGCATTCTCTCAAGGATCTGAGAAACGATCTTTTAGAGAGAGAAAGAGACGATGAAGCAATGAAGAGAGAGAGTAGGGAGAGAGACAATCTTAGAGAGAGAAAGAGATGATGAAGGAATCAAGAGAGTAGGGATAGAGTATAGAGAGAGAGAGAGAGAGAGGGGGAGGTCTGGGTGGGCTTTGTAGAGAGAGAGGGGGGACTGGGTGGGTTCGTCTACTGTAACTGCAACAGCCCATGTACCATGCAAACTAATATTGCCCCTCCCCAGGAAAAACAGTGGGCCCCTCACCCCTGCCCCCGGGGTTTTGACACGTTGGCGACGCGTGCCGCTCCTCCCCTGCCCATAAGAAAACAAACAAAAGAAAACCTACCTTGTCTGGTCTGCCAGAAACTTTAACTTAAGACCCCGTCTGTTTGTCTCGCAAAAAATTAAATAATTTTAAAATATATATTTATTTAGGAACAATCGCTTACGGCGTTTGAAATAATTGATCGATAAAAAATATTTTTATTACCGATAACAATTTATGTCTGAACATTTTTGTGAATGATGAAAATATTTTTTTTTTGGTTTATTTTTATAAACAATTCAATCGATCGTTTTTAAGGAAAATATTCTTCAAATTATCTATTTTTTCGCGAAATAAATGGAGCTAGAGGGATCAAAATATGGATGTACGAAATTAGTCTATTAATTGCTTGGGTAATAGAGGAAAATCAGCTAGGGACCATGTTCTACGATGAACATGCCCGAATTTACGTGGACTATTCAATTTATGAGAACTATCTAATTCATTCATATATATAAATCCGTTAGAGTTGTTTGTTTTGGCTTATTTTAAGGGAAAAAAGCTGTCCATCGACCTTCAAGCCAAACTTTCATGATCTAATTGTGAGATCTCATATTTAAACATGCACGGAAATATTTTTTGAAAAGTTTAAAGTGTTCCGTGTCGATTTTATTTTTTTTGTCAAAGTGTTCCGTATTGATTAAAAAATCAAAATAATGGGTCGTAAATTTGGAAAGAAATTTTTAAAAAATAAAGCAAAAATAAAGGTCGCTTAAAATAGACTTTTGTGAATTTATGTGCAACATGGATCGGATTTTTTTTTTTCCTAATCCAATGCAAATGCAGTGAGGTGTCTTAATCATCTTGTAATTTGTAACAAATAGAAAATAATTAAATTCTACGGAGGTCAACGCAGATTGCATTCAATTGCGTAATTTGCATGGCACCGTGAAACCTGGGCACTTCTTTTTCTGAACCGTAACGGTACAGTTTCGCAGCGGTTGAGCCTCGGCATTACTCACGTGGCGACCTGGGTATTTCTGTAATTTTCTTTATTTGAGAGATTGATACTTATTATTTGCCTCCCTATTTTCACTCCCATTTTGAATAAAACACTCCCTTTTGTTTAGTTAATTGACCAAAATATTCTAAAACATACATTCCAGAGGAAAGTTTTAGGTATATTCTAAAATTTTGAACCTATTACTATGAGATTGAATCTATTATCGATATTAGCTACTTTCTTCGTGTCTGAATTAGTACAGTAGGAAGTTATCTTTCTTTTTTTTCCTTTTTGCGCTTATCTTTTGTTTCGACATGATCTAAATATAAACATGTTTTCATAATGCTTCCAAAAAATTAACCTTTTACATATTTTGTTCAATTTTTTTTTCATGTTTCATCAAGAACGACTAGATAATTAGATTGGCATTTAATTTTCAATTTTGAAATGAAGTTTCGCTCGAACTATTTTATAAAAAAAAATTAGCAATTAATTGTTCATAAGTTGTCATAAATAGAAATATCTCATCTTCTATATAAATTTTGTGTTTAAAAATATGAGACCAAAAATTAAAGTTAACATCCTTCTCTAAGCAAAGTGATAACAGGATGCGGGTTTGATATAATAGATTTATATTGTAAAACCATGGGAGAGATGATAAAAAAAAATAGTCAATTTTGTTAATTAACTAGATAAAGAAAGAAATAATAAATTGAAGAAAGAGAGAAGGGTATTTTGGTCAGTTAACTTAAACAAGGAGTGCGAGTGTCTTATTAGTCAAAATGGGAGTGAAAATAGTGCTTGCCTGTGGCATCCAAATTTTAGATTTGACTAATCTCTACGAATTCATGCATCATGTTAGTCCACGTATATTGGTTAAGACTTCACTTTTTTAAGTTGATAAGGACAACGCTATAGAATGAAAGTTGCTAACTTTATGTGGTTATGCCATTAAGCCATCAAATGAAGAAATTTCTAAGGTGTAAAAGCTAAGCTCACGATGTGTGTTGGTATATCGAAAAATCGAATGTTTTTTTTTTTTCGTCAGTCATGTTTAATAGATATTTCGAGACAATAAGGTTGGGGACGTTGAAGAATTTCCAAGTAGGAATTGGAGGTCATCTCTCCGAGGGTGCGTTTGGTTCATTATTTGCATAGGACTTTAGGACTCTAAAAAGTCCCGTGCCAAAGTTGAAAGTGTATAAAACACATTTGAGCCAAAGCTAGAATTTTTAAAGTCCGTGACCCAATGCAAGTGAGATCGGGAGTTGGTATTTCAGCATTTTCAGAATGCTATTTGGAGGTTTAATGAATTTTTTTTTCTTTCAATCTTGCCCTTACTATTATTTTCATATTCTAGTCTTGCCCACGAGAAAACAATGTTCATCTTCTTTCTTATACACTAGATCCGTGCTCACTAGTTGCTAAGGTTGAGTTGGCCGGTCTCCGAGGTCAAGGTCAAGGTCAAGGTCAAGGCTTGCCTAGTTGAGTCTCGCCATGGTCAACGCTCGTTTGGAGTTGCGCCACCAATATTTTCTCCACCTTGGTTGATGTCGTCAGGGTTTGTGGGACCTCGGTGTCGCCTCGCCTGGGATGGCGCCGACAGTCGAAGGGCTAGATCTAGGTCGCCTAGGGACATGCGACCTTGGCATCCCTAGCTTGTGGTCGCACCATCTCGGTGATGGGCCATCCCGGTGCTTCGCCTGAGTTACTAAGCTTTCAGGCTTTGTCTAAGGGCTGACATGTCTGTGCCTCCACTTTCCTCTTTTTTAAAAATTAAAGTCCTTATCAAGTTTGCGCAAATAGTGTTATCACACAAACTATTTACATTTCATGAAACCCTCTGGTCTAAAAAGTTCTATGCGTTCATGCAAAGGCTTTTGCCAAATGCTCTTCAAATCCTACCAATTGTTTGCAAACCGTTTTTCGTTAAGGCCATTTATACAAGCGAATAGCTTGCACAATGTTTCTTAAGCCTTCAGATAATCGGATTATCCTCCTCCTGCATTATGGGGCAAAAAAAACAAATAATATCTCGAGAAAAACAAGTGCCGTGGTCAGTGAATGGTGATAAATCACCTGGACTAGATGGGTTTTCAGCTCATGTCTTTACTTCAGCATGGTCAGTTGAGGGGCAAGATGTTAGTGATGTTGTGCTGGACTTCTTCAGTTCAGGAAAGCTTATAAGGAAGTGAATGCCACTGCTCTTACTTTGGTTCCTAAACTGAAACTGCTTCTAGATTGACACGCTGTCGGCCCATCTTATGTTGTAATATCATCTACAAAATGCTGTCACAAAGGTACTTGCTAACATACTGAAGCAAGTTCTGCCTCACTTCATTAGTTACAATCAAGCTGCTTTTGTGGAAGGGAGGAGTTTGTCTACTTTTGTGGATATGATCATCTCTAGGATGAATGCATGGACTGTGAGACACTTCTCCTTTGGTGGAAGACCCCATCTTATTGAATCTGTGATCTACAGGTCTTTGTGCTGCCAAAGAAAAAAAAGTTATGAAGATGATTTAGAGTAAATGTATTGCTTCTCTTCGGAAGGTGAAGGTGGTTTGAGCTGAGGAAGCTTGTTCTTTGTAATACGGCCTGTGTCCAGAAAAACCTTTGGAAGATTCTGATTCAACCCGAATCTATTTGGGTGGCATGGATCAAGTCTCACCTGCTGAAGGGGCAGTCTATTTGGGCAGTTCAGCTTAAAGGAAGTTGCCCCTATGCTTGGAGGAATTTGCTGAAGATGATATCTATTTTAAAACCTCATGTTAGATGTATTGTTGGTGATGGTAAGAGCACTTCCTTCTCTGGTTCGATAATTGGCAGCCCCATGGCATTCTTCTCGAAGCTTATTCTCTGAGAATAGCATATGATTCTGGTGTTAGTTTGCGTACCAAAGTAGCAGAGGTGATTCATGACAACGAATGGGCTTGGCCACCTGCAAGACCTGATCAATTAGTGGATATACAGGCTGCTCTAAGTGCAACGATAATTTCTTGTTCTGAGTTTACTGACAGAGGGGTTCTTGAAGGCTCATCATCTGGAATATTACGTCAAGCTGACGCTTGGGCTCTGGTGAGGAATAAGAAGCATCAGGTCCTTAGTTTAAATGTTCTTAAACTTGCTCTCACCTCCTGGCTTGCCATGATTAACAAGCTAGCTACTCAAGACAGAATTGGCAAGTGGGGTTCTTTGGCTGATCAATGCTTGCTTTGCAAATCATCTTCAGCGTCGAGACAACTTGTTTCTCGAGTGCCCTTGTCAAATGCAATTTGGTCATATTTTCTTCAGCCATGCAGTGTGTCTTGAGCAGCTCATGGCCGGGAGATAGAGCTGGATTGGATGCTGCAGGTTTCGAAATGGCAAAGAAATGGCATGGGATGGTGCCATCTACTACTACCTTTGGAAGGAAGGAAATGAAGTATTTCCAAATGGCGTTGTTCCTTGTTTGGGAAGGAATGCTCTCTTCTGCATCAGAACTAAAGTGAATTGGTACTTGCAGGATAGGGAACTCCCTTATCTGATGCAGATAGAAGTTTGTGTGGAATCAGGAGCGTTTCTACGTCTTCAAGATGTGATTGGGCTTGTAATAGGGACCGGTCCTCCCATCTGCGCACGATGAAAGACTAAGTTACTTGCCGAAAAAACAAAACAACAAATATCTTGGGACACTTATCAACAACACCCTTTTTACGAAAATAAAAATATAAACCCGATATTAGGGCGATATTTAAAATGCCTGAATTCTTATTGAATAGCCAAGGTGTTATCCTGGCAATTCCAATTATGCAAATCAGCACGCTTCAGTCAATGATGACCACACTGGTAGTATCGGCAACCAATATTAACGAGAAATATCGCCAGTTTTTGATTGCTAGCTTGTTAGGTGGGTAGCGCAGGTGAATGAAGAACACTGTACCCTGTCTATATGACACTAAACGTGTTCATGAAAGAACCCAAAAACATTTTTTCATTGTGCATCAGTCAAAACCAAACATCATGGACACCATAGTGATTCTCGCTCAGCTTTTATGGGTATGCTTCTAATATCTTTGTCGCCACTTTTGCGAAGTTCATGTCGTCTGGCGTTTCTCAGGCAATGCTGTTAAGTTTTCAAAGTCCTGAGCTCCGTGTGAGCTTGAACTTATCTGTTAGAAGGCCCAGCAGAACTGTAAACTACTCTTTTTTTTCCTTTTCCCCCCTCAAATCTGGAGATTTCAGAAAGTTATCCATAGGCACATATAACTTCTTTAACGACAAATATAGAAGGCGAAAGTGCAAAGTTTTCAGGCTTTATTCTCCTAATATCTCCTATTCATGTGATGCACGAGCTCTAGATATAGTTTTCCTAATATCAACGCCAAAGTTTTGTGCTTTCCTATTTCTTGGTGGAAAATGTTGGGAGTTGATTAGCTGACAAATATTATCAATCTTCGGCAGTTATATTGCTGTAGTACCGCATTTCGTTCATACATCAAATCCGAAAGGGCAACAATAGTAAATAATTCAGTCAGAACTGATTCTAGATTTCCTGAAATGTAAGGTAAGGGATGGTAGCCGGGTGGCCTAGTGAGGGATTGCTTGCTTCCCACCTGAGCCTAACAGATAGAGAGAAGAATAACTCATTCAAGGGCCCCAAAATTTTCAGTGGTAAATGTATCATGGTGAGATCAGTACAATTATACATCATTGACAACGAGAGCTGCAGAAGCTCCGCAAGTCACAATTAGTGTAAAGTCATGGCTGTTGCCGGTTTACATAGAATGTGTTCTCCATTTAGAAGAGCCCGGAGAATTGCCTCGCATACCCCCTTGTAATGCACAATCAGATGTCCGCCAACAGGAATTTCGTGATACCTAATCCAGGGTAGCTTTCCTGAAACATACCGTTGAAGTTGAAAGGGCACTACTTTGTCTTCGTATCCTTGCCAGATATGAACAAAGCTTTTATTCCGGGGGAACGGATTGCTTAAATCCAGTGGATCAAATTCCCAGTTGCCAAAACTGACCATTAAGTCATTTAGGAGTGTGTTGAACACCTGCCTTCTCCGTAGTTTATCCTGTTCACAATGGCCTTCTTAGTCAGAAAGAAATTTCGAAAATGGGAAGAGAGGATCATAACAGCCACAGAACGGATAAGCCATAGACTGATAAGGACGCCACCCTTTTTTCTTAAACTCTACTCTTAGCTGATAGAATTTGTCTTTGTGAGCACGAGTAGACAGAACAAGGGCCATTCAGGTAAACCTTCACATACACATTGGTAATACAAAGTACCTTGGTGAGCATTGGGAATCCAGGTGTCTTCTTGAGGACATCAACGTCTCGACTGTTAAAAAAAATCGGGTTCTTCTCCAAGAAGGTAGTTGAAGGGAGCCATTCTTGAGTCACCCACCAGTGGAGCAATTTGGGGGTATAATTTGCAAGCCAGAGGGTCCACTGGATGAGCTTTCTCCTGAAGTCCAGTCTAGTCAAATTCTCAGGAAGAGATTTCCAAGAATAGTTGATGACTGGAACTACTAAAGCCATGCCTTCTAGTCTGCACGACCAGGTACTATAAGATTTGTTTCCAGGAGGGGCTACAAGTTATTCGAAGGTTATAAGACTTGCCTATGTGGTATGTGCTTTAGGCAACTCCAGGAAGGGTAGGATCCCATTGAAACACCGATCACGTAAAACTTGGGCCCCAGATTTAATTGATCTGCAAGTTCCTCAATGTCATAAGCTTCACTCTTTGTCGAGCGCTTCGAGTTAGGATCACTGTCTCCGTACCCAGCTCGATCATATAGCAGAAAGTATACACCCAACTTCTCTAGCAGTTCCTGCAAACTTAAAACTTAAATATCCTCCATTCTCGGATAAACTCAATTGCTTTCTTGTCTGTGTAGTCTTACTATCAATTGTTTTTTTGGCCAAAATAGTGTTACCATTAACGGGGGGCAGTACATTCCTTCGCGAAAATAACAACGTTTTCAGACTCCTTTCATAATAGAATTTTGCTGTTTTTCCTTCCTCAAAGTCGGGATAAAATCATGAACCGAAAAAGAAAGCTATCATGACACCTGCGAACTCATCATCAGATTATTGCATTCTCGTAGGTGTGAAATATATGTGAGGAAGTAATATAGAGTGGTTCTATATGTGCTTCTATGTGTACTTCTGTTCCTTGTCACGCTCTGTTTCGATATTAATCAGCATCATCTCTGCTATTGAAACGGTTGCCGATTTGGCATGGCAACCTACAGTCTAATCATATCAGATACAATGCAAGGGGAGTTCATGCTCGTACTTGGGGTGCCTGGAAATTCATCTCCTTGGAGCTCCCAAAGCCGTGTACTACAATGACCCTGTAGTTCGATCTTTCTCTAGCGACGCCTCTCTCTATGTAAGCCAGATACCTTCCGTCGTGGAGCCTGATTCTTGTGCAGGTAGTCACAGAATCGGCAGGGAGTCCAGCATCCCGCGGAGGAGGAAGCTGTGCGGCCTTGTAAAGTACCATCAGACCCATCAGCAAAACTGACACGGCTCTCGAAATCATCCCTGAAACTAGTGGCCGACAGGAGTTATAGCTACAATCCAAGAGAGAAGTACCTCAGAAGAAGGAAGGAGGAGGAGGACGAGAAGCAAGGGGCAAGAATCCATCTTACCTGAAGAAACTACAGATGGTAAGTAAAGTTCCAGTCTTTCAGAGGTTTCGGAAGTCCAGATTGTCTTCTTCTTCTTCTATGAGAGATGCATTATTGGAGTCGCTGTCGATCTGAGGCAACCTGAAGAATTTGACTAAATCGCAGTCTGAATGCGTTGCCTCGTAAAAGTCATCTCCGAGTGCATATTTTTATGGTGCTCTTGGCTTCTGCTGCTGAAGTGGTTTCCATCATTTGGAGAACAGTGTTCAAGCAGACAACTTGCAGGAATTTCCGCGGCCGCCACTGATTACATCCATCTGATTCCTCAAGCAACTTAAAAAGAAGATTAATGTCGCATTATGGTAGTTTCTGAAGAGAGACCATCAATAGGAGCTGGCGCTTTTGGTCTCTCTCTCTCTCTCTCTGACTAGTAGGTCTAGCTACTCCTCTTCCTCAAGTGAAGAGAACAAATCTGGAGAAGGGCAAAATTTTGAGGACGAGTCAGTCCCCTATGATCCCAAAAGGCACGACTGATAGAATCTTGCAGGACTTCACTTGCTCGCTTCCAAGTGAATGGTACTCGTACTTGGCCTGTTCTTCTAACTCTGGTGCTGCTCTTCGACTCCAAGACAATCGACCCTCACTTTGAAGAGCCCAACTTCAACGTATCTAACAACAATTCATATCACAAGCCGCACCCCCAAATGGAAAATCATCTGACTTGGAGCTTAACGTTGCTAATCCTGAGAAACAAGAGGATACCATCACTGAGACGATGATGTCTGATGTCTCCCACCCAGCAGCCAAAGACCTTGTTCTTCCCGTGCAAATTCAGAAGAGAATGCGGATGATGGACCCTCTCTTGCCTCGGAGGGGGGAGACAAAACGAGTTTTGGGTACTGGCAAGGAGCCATCTGACGACCATTCATGGAATTAACTGTGACATCTCGTTGAGGAGGTGTGCATAGCTCTTCGTCAACTTTCTGCAGCGAGTGGCTGCCAATGGTGTTGATGATCATGATCAACGTGTCCAGACGTGACCCAGGACAGGACATGCTCTGGTGGTTCAATTAAGCCGTGAGGGTTACAAAGCCCAAAGCGGACAATATTGTTGGAGGTGAAGGCACAAAGCTCACCTTATAAGCCAGCTCAGGACTCCCCCTAAGCGATGTGGAACGAAGAGTTGCGCACACCCCCTCAGCGGGATGTCACATACTTCCCCCCTTGAGGAGCAGCGTCCCCGCGGCGCTCATCGCCCTAACACGGTCGCCCTACGGCCCCACACGCCGTCGGGAGTCGGCTCTGATACCACCTGTAAGGGCCCTACCAACAATATTGTCCGCTTTGGGCTTTGCAATCCTCGCGACTTTGTTCTCGAGCCTCCTCAAAACGCGTTGTTGGAGGTGAAGGCACAAAGCCCACCTTATAAGTCAGCCCAGGACTTTCTCCCTAAGCGATGTGGGACGAAGAGCTGCGCACACTCCCCTCAGCGGGATGTCCCGTTAACACATGCGCATGTTAACCGAGAGCTGATTACCGCAGCACCATCTTTGTCGGTGAACCCCAACGGAAATGGTCGATGTGGAGTGAAATGATGGGCCAGAATCGAGATGAAGGGACGCGAACTGGTGGAAGCCAGTCAGTGCGTGAACACTTTCATTGAAGGGTTGGACCAGAATCCCAAGAAGGTTGGGCCGATTGCGACTTTCTGCAGCGAGTGGCTGCCAATGGTGTTGATGATCATGATCAACGTGTCCAGACGTGACCCAGGACAGGACATGCTCTGGTGGTTCAATCTCATATTTTCATTTCCTTCTTTTTATCGGATAACAGATCTTTTTAGACATTGGCGATTCGAAAATGACGCGAACTAGCACGAAACGAGTTGGATGCGAGATGAATTTTATCTCCGGTGCTTGTTCGCAAGTAACGCGATTGGATAGACAAAACTAATTCCGGCATATCTAGTACATACGACATGAATTCAGCGTCCAAAAGCGGCGTCAAGCGTGAATTTCAGAAACTCGTTTGGTAAGAATCAAGTCTAAGTTAAGGGTCAGCATGGTCTGAATTAGGCCGATCTAGTACTAACTTAGCGACCGACCCGCATATTATTGGTCCTCAATTTTTAAGATTAAGGACCGACCCTATTAAGCCTCAGAGCGAGGACCTAACCAACCCTATGTGTCCGGTCTGATTTCCAGGTCAACTTGAGAACACTCGATTCTTCTTTTGTTTCATTTTTTATTTTATGATTTAATTACACTTTTTAAAAGTTTTAAAATTTAATTATATTTTTGTGATAAGTTTTAAAATTTTCAATATACTTATTCTAATAAATAAAATAACGACTCCATTTTTTCACCTTCCCACAATCTTAATTAATTTTTTTAAAAAAAAAATTCAAATACTGCCAAGTGATGACGTGGAAAGCAAAAGAGGCATAAACCCCTTTTTCTAACCTTTTATTAAATCAGAGACCTAATCTTGAAAAGGGACGTGTGCAATAGATTAAAGGAGGAGTGAGATAAGGTCATCTTCTTATATGCAATTTGTATATGGGGAGGCGGCCAAAAGGCACGCCGACAATGAATGGTTATTACAAAAATGAATTTGACTTAGCAACGAAGGAACGAATAGGCGAGCACGGAATACGATTGTGTTTCCTTCAAGCAACTTTATATTTGAGACTCCTATCCGGGGTTTTTATGAAGTCTTTTATCGGCATTGTTAAAATGTTTAGGACTTTCATTTGATACAGCTGGCGATGTGAAAAAAAGATCGTTATGCTACTAGGGTTTTGGCGCCGATCGGGAAATTTTTTCAAAAAAGTCATAAACATGTTGCGCTTTGATCAATTGAGTCAACAAATTCAATTTTACCAATTGAGTCCTAAATCTTTTTTACGTTTTGTCAATTAAGTCTATCTAACCAATTTTACCCGAAAATTGCTGACGTAAGCACTGGTAGTGCCACATGGAACGGTCGATACTAACGTGAGTAATTTTTTATAATTTTTTTAAAAAATTGAATTTTTTTATTTTTCTTTCTTTCTTTTCCTATTTTTTCTACCAAGTCCAGCCGACCACTAGGTGAGGGCTACCAACCCTCACCGGCCACTAGGCGAGGGCCGCTACCCTCACCTGCGACCCTCTCAACCTTGAAAGAAAAAACAAAAAAAAATAAAAATTGTCGACGGCCGATTCACTTCGGTGATTTTCCGCTAAAATTGGCCGAATGAACTTAATTGACAAAATTGAAAAGTTTAATTGAATCGGCCAAAGTGCAATAGGCTTATGACTTTTTGGACGATTTTCCTGGTGCCGATACGTGTACAATTTCGAACTCCGACGATTGAGTTCGTTTCGTTAATAAAAGAGAGTTCTAATTTATATGTAAAAGTTATTTTACTTCGACGATATACCTTTGGTACCTTGATTCTTCATGAGGGAAGCATCTAGATCACCGTCTATCTGTACAATTTCAAATTGGAGATGCTAATAGCATGCAACCTAAATTCGATAATTTCTTTCTTCGTTTCTTCATAGAATTACATAAGATCAAGAAATTGTTCTCCTTCATCAACTGGTTCCTCCAAGAATGCATGTTGAACCGTCTCATTCATTAAAACAGGACCTATCACTTCCTGAAATTAACCTTGTTAATATATAATTATACTCCCCAGAAATATTTTTCCGATGTCTTATCAAGCCACGCAAATTTGGTACTTAATATTTCATATAAAATCCCCTCCATTGGAATATATAATTACATTATGGAATTTGAAGAGCAGGTAAGACACCCTTTCTCACTCACCTGCCCAGGAGCTAATCCAAGATGATTAGGTAGTTGCTACTTGCTACAAATTTACAAGATGATTACATCATAATATTCACTAATGACAAAACTTAAAAGGCACCAAGATAATTAAAGCAACTGAAATGGAAAAAAAAAATGAGGAAGAACCGCTGTAGTTTTTCCCCCTCTGATTAGCTTGGCATAGGAACGTCGCCAACATTCCGGAATCGAAGCACGTCTGCACTCGATACGTCACGTAAGCTGTAGGCTATCGAAAAGGAGGGAAGTGATTTTGAGCAGATTGGACCGCTTGCAGATCCGTCGTCGTTTGGCACGACCCGTCGTCGTTGATCGAGTTCCTGGGCAGTTGTAGCAGTGTGAATGGATACTGTCTATGTACTGAGTATGAAGAAGTACTTAAGTTCATTGCGAAACGATCTGTTAACAATTAGCTGCTGCTTCATGATAGCAGGTAATCAGAATTCTCGGCTATCCCGAGAGATTTGCATAAAAACAGCGACGATGGATTTGATCTTACTCTCGTGGACGAGACGCCCATAGCGAGCTCAAGGCTCGCAACCGGCCGTAGTACTCTCCGATCATCAAAAAACAACGCACCGCCTGTCTGACCGTCAATATCCGCCACAACTGATGAAGGGTTTGCTGTCTCAAGTTGTCAGCCTGCAAGTGTATATCATTTTCAACATCATCCTTGTCACTGAAATTTCTATCACAAAGATGCAGATTATTCTTGATGTAACACTAATCTTTCCTTGCTGAGCAAGTACTTGGAAAGGGGAATCTCCTTTGAGGGTATCTTTTCAAGAACATCTTTTCCAAAGTTTGGACATCACACATCAGCTTATCTACTTATCTTATGTAATGTCATTTGAAGAAAGCACTAACTTTCCAGACAGTCACGTTTACATGATCATAATTAAAATTTATCGCCTTTATATACTAATTTCCGTCGAGTTCAAGGGGCGTCGAGTACTTGTGCATACCTGGAGAACGAAGCTTTCGAGGTTGGAGAGCTTGCCAAGGGCAATGGCCATCAGTTGCATGCTGTCGACAAGGGACCCACCGGCGACGGTGTCGATGAGCGAGTGTTGGAGCTGCTCAAGGCCTTGCGAGAGCGCCTCCTCCGCCTGTTGCGACGATTGCTGGAGGCTGTATATCCCCATCATCTGTTGTTCCGTCAGTGGCTCTAAATGGGGTCTCAACATCTGAAACACACTACTTGAATCCATTAGGAACCGGCTAAGATTTAGATTGAACTTTTTTTTTTTTTTCATTTTTATTTTCGTTAGTAGAATTAGATTGGAGTTCTATAATATCGTGCAGAAGAAGCTAAAGACGAATTACTGGATTTTCTGGGGGTAGTATGGTCATTTGGCCCATGGACTTTAGCCGTATGTACCTCTGTAGCTCATCTCCTTCGGACAACAATTAACGATAAACTAGATTTTAGGGGAAAACGATCAACGGCTGTCGGCTGAATCGTCCAAATCATAAGAAAATGATGGGTGAAATCTACTTTCTTCAAATCCTTTTTGCTGCAGCTTGTTCAAATTATGATAATTTAATTATGATCTTAAAGCGATAGTAAAATATATTACATCACTTCTACACGTAAATATAGTCATGAGAATATAAGAGAATGATAAGAAATGAACATGAAATTCTATTACCGACCCTGATGAGATCGGAGGGCCGGAACCCGCCCATCCAGAGGAAGCAGCGCTCGGCGATGGAACTCCACATGCCGGTGAGGAGGTGCAAGACATCGGTTTGGGCGGCGACCCCCTTGAGCCTGAAAATCTCGTCGTAGTGGGAAATGTAACCATCCACGATCATCCTCAGATCGCTGTCCGACAAATGCGCTTTCAATGCGGTCCGGAGCTCCAACATGTGCCGGTGATCATCGTCCAACCACCTTGCATATTCCACATCGAATACTGCAGCCCCTATAAATAAAAAGCTCGGTGTTTAGTACGACTACATACATAATTCTCCTTAGTTATTCATGATTTCGAACTGCTGCATACAGACCCTCCCGGTTGTAAAACACTCGAGTGAGAAACGCTATGCACAAAATTTAAAATCACCAACAGCATCTAACTATAAAGAACCGTTGAATTTAGTCATCACTTAAGATACTAATGCATATGAACTCCATCTCTTGAAGTCTTTTAATAACAAAATCAAGAAAAGATGGAAAAATGAAGGCTTTCTGCTAAGATTGCCCAAAGCAGACTTCTTCTTAAACTCACCGGAGCTGATATTTCCACCGGCGCTGCCATAAGCGCCCAAAAGCAAGCCCTGTGATCGCGCGCGCTGAAGTTCTTGCTCTAATTGAGTAAGCTTGATCCTGCTTGATTCAAGCTGTTGTACATAAGCCTGTTCGAAAGAAAAAATCTCGTCAATCGAAGTTATATCAAAGAGCGTGTGATAATGATATATATCGTAATATAAGATAGAAATCGAGACTTTGTGCTGCTAGAAAATGTGCATGAATGTACCTTTTTCCTCAGACGACTTTTCCTTGCTGCTTCTCTATTTTGAGCTAAACGTCTCAATGTCTGCAATCAATTAACTGAAAAATGTCATTCGCTTAACCCCAATAATTATAGACTCTATCCAGTCTACAGACACATATAAGCTGTCTGTCCTTCACGTTTAGAACCATAATCTAGTATGTGATAGTAAATTAGTGATCTAAGGACCTTGGCATCGAGATGTTTCTCGGAGGTTGAAGCAGCTGATCCATTCTTCTGCGAAAATGAACCGATATCATATAAATGAGATGAAAAAAAAAATTAGTAGAATAGAAACCCCACATTAGCTAGAAAAAGAGTTATGAAGCATGATATATTTCCTCCTTGCATAGTGATGCTTGCTTCAATAGTGTCAGTAATTAAGAAATTGAATACCAAAGGGCCTCCTTTTCTATTTCTCTTTTATCCAAACAAGTATGGAATGGAGCTTTGACAAAGAGAAATGTATAGTACAAGAATGGCCATGTGGGTAATAATATCATGGCTCAAATCACACACAGATTTGCTGTCATGCAATGGGTTCTGTCTCTCTCTCTCTCTCTTTTTCTTATTTTTCAATCTTGCCTTGGGGGATCGTGTTGTTAATGTAATTTCCATTGAGCTAGTGGGAGTTGGTCGTTAGTACTATGATGAACAGTGGCAACAACCACTCAGCGAGGGTTCCTTTCTCTCTATGTTTCCTTCTACTTCTTTTGAGGCATCTTATCATAGGAACAGAAGCACTTTGCTTTGCACTTCTCGATGTCTTTCTTGCCTAGGACTTTGTTTGGTTTTCAGGTAGTTGTTGGGATCTATGCAAAGCATCTAAACAACGACAAGACCTCTCCCATAGGACAAGAAAGCGAGAGAGACAGAATCACAACGATATCCGAGATACATTAAATATGAAAAAAGGAGTTTTTTTTTGGTGAGATAAGTCGCTTCATAATGCCCAAAGAAAGAAAAGGTTTGTAGACTCGACGATATGAAATGAGAATTGTAGGAGAAAAGGGAGACCAACTGCAAGAAATGTCTTCCATCCCAGCCGGAGAAGCACTGAAACGAGAAAAGAAGAAGAAAAAGAAGAACCTTGTTATCATCTTGGAGCGATCTCGAAGAAGCAGGTGGATCTTGGGAGACGACGCTCGCCATTTCTTGCTGCTGTGGCCTTTGATGATGAGCTGAAGAAGAAGAAGAAGAAGCCTTGTTACCGATGGGGGGCTCTAGTTCAAACTGCGCCTCAGCTTTGCTTGAGGAAAGCGGTGTTGGGTTGAAATTGTTCGCACCCGATCCTCCTTCTGAGTCACCGGCGCTACTCTCTCCTCCTGACCTTGAACTTCCCTGCATCCAAAGGGACACATACGATGAATCAGAAAGGG